>BSBN01001465.1:3925000-4113719 GCA_027924645.1 Cunninghamia lanceolata | reverse complement strand
GGTTCACTACTAAAAGAAGTGTGAATGCCTGTACAAACTTTTCGAGGCCAGCTTGAAACTTTTTCCCATTGAGTAAGTGATCCGCATCAATTTTTGCTTTCAGTTTAGCATATTAATACTATGGATGGATATAGAGCTAGCTAGGGCAAGACCCTGAGCCATGCTCACTATCATTTTCATGATATAAACCATTATTGTTGAAAGGGAGAAATCCCTACTGTTCAAGCTATTCCATATATGGTTGTTGACAACCATTGCTATCGATCTTGAATCTCTGTATTGGCTTTATAGCTACAAGCAAGTATTATTACTGTGAGTTCTTGATTTATATTTATATGCTTTTGGCTCGATAGTGAAGCTGTCACTTATCGAGCCACATCATACTATCTTATCTTTGATAGCCTTGCTATCATTACTGTAGCTTGTTGATTAACATGCATTAGAGGGTTCGATATCTATGCTATCGTAGTAAGTGTTTATGGGCTCGCCAAGAAAGAAAGTTGACGGCTAACTGTGATAGCTATGAACAAATCTTTAATAATTGTGTCATCTTTATACATGGTCGAATGGCCATTATTATATGACTATGATTATTGTCTTGCATGGCCGAATGGCCATTGTTTTATAGTTGTGTTATCATCATGCATGGTCGAAAGGCCATTGTTTTATAACTGTGATAATATCTTGCTAGGTCGAATGGCCATTATTAATAATTGTATTATTATCTTGTATGGCCGAAGGGCCAATGCATTAAACTGTGTTTATATCTTGCATGGCTGTATGGCCAATACTTTACAATTGGGTTATTATCTTGCATGGTCGATTGGTCAACTCTTTGCAATTGTGACATCATTAGAAGCTAAGGTTGAGTTAGGTGGACGAAGGCCTGTGATATAATATGTTCTTTTATAATGCAATGATGATACATGTCAGGCTTTTCAAACCCAAATTTATACTGGTATACTATAATGGATTATAGTCTCTCTCTTTTAATCGAGAGGTATGACAATGTAGTCTGCTAATGCCATAGTCGAGCATGGTTGTGTATGACCGAAGGTTATGATATCAACTAGATGTGATAAGAGTAAACTGAATGAGTTCACTGAATACATACCTTCATACTGATTATATTTCATGAGTCTATGAAAGTAAAGGGAATCTATGAACTACTTGAGTGGTGTAGCTCAAGATAGTTCCAATGATCCTTGGTGTATGCATTGTATCTAAACCACTGGTCAAGTGGAATGCATTGAAGACCCTCGATCATTAAGGTTGAAAGTATAATTACTTTATGATTCTATATTTCAAAACTCTATAAAACCTTAAGGAAGGGTAGGAGTTCACGACTCATGATTATGTATTTATAATAGCTTTTATGCTAATTTTGTTTGATCAAATAAGGCTATTAATGGGATGGGATTACAGGAGTATCCTCTACCCAATTAAGATCATTAGAGAACCTTTGAAGTTGTTTCAATTATATTATGTTGATTTGAATAATCAAACTCTATGAATGTAATGTTCACACTGTGGAATAAGGTGGTAGGGAGTCACAATTTTTCTGAAATGTGATCGAATAAGGGTGTGAGACTCCAAGGAACATAGTCAATAACCTAGTCAGATGGACTAAGGTTTACTTGATATTTACACTACCCATGTATATATGATTATTTATCTGAGCCTAAAGAATGGCACTAAGTCAAATTGACTATAGAATATGTTGTAAGACTAGTTGTGTCTATAAATTTTGCAGGATGAGATAGCTTCTAAGTCGAGTCAGGGTGTGTGAACAATTGACTATGTTCATTGTGAAACATCTATGTATATTAAAACTTTAGCCAAAGTAATGCATTCATCTTTGCATGCATTAGTTAGTTCACCATGCTCCAGATGGCATAATGCTTCCAGTAGTGTCATACATAGTTAGAGTGGATCTATAGTTGTGTTGTTCTCAAAATCAGCTACGCTCGTTTTTGTAGACAACCCCTACGAAACTTGTCTTTTTCGTAATCTACACTCTAAGTTTGTAAATTGAGACAAGATTCTCTTGGCCTCTTGCGAAGTCATATGGCATCCTAAACTAGTTTACGACATTCCCTTGAATTGATTCCTCGAAGTTTGTGCAAATCGATTAGGTCGTAAACTGACCAAAATATCAATTTTGATCATTTTGGGGTGTTAGTAAAATTTTGAAACTTTATGTGCAAAGTTGGCAAAATTCGCCACTATTGCATATCTTTTTATTTTGCTTGTGTTGTGTTGGCTAAATTTGCCACTTTGACATAGTTTTTTGTTTGGATATGCCAGGGCAGCAATTTTTGCCGCCGTTACATGTTCTCCATTGGAAGCAAGTGCATAGGTGGTATTTTTGCTGCCGTTGCATTTTGGTGAGCACATGTCGGGTCGGTAATTTTCACTGCCCGAGTGGGATCATCAAGATCTCGAACTTCAGTGGCATTTATGGCCACTCGTGTTAAGCTTAAGAGCATTCTTTTTAACCCTTTTTAATGGGTAAATTCATTCTACTCCTTTATTCCTCTTTCTCTAAGCCTCCTCAAACCGCTCGCATCACCTTCTTCAAACCACTCAATTGCATTGATCTTGGATTCAAACAGGTCTCGAGTCATCGCCGTTGAGTTTAGGGTTTCACTCTTTTTGACAGGTAAGTCTTTAAAACATTGTTTTTGTTATTATCTTTTTCTAGGGTTTTCTTTTTCTTGTTCTCTGAAGTGGTTGTTCATGTTCTTTAGGAATTTTATTATTCGAATGTTGTTCAAAGAAAATCATCATTTTTTTGCGTCTTCCTTCTTTTTAAGTCAAATAAAACCCTAGTTTTTGCTCAAAACCCCTTTGGCCGATGTTTTATCATAAGGATTTGTTGATATTTTTTCTCGTGAGGAGTTAATCTCCGCGTGCCCACACGACAAGTTTTACTCCTCAAAACATGTGTATAGAAAATCTTGAAATACAAACATGCGATGTCGGCGATAATTGCCGCTCCAACATGTTTTTTGTTATGTTCAAGTTTTATGCAATGTCGGCTATATTTGCCGATTGAAGTCTCCATAATTTGTGAACAAATGCTAAGTCGACAGAAATCACTGCTTATGCATTTGAAGTTGTATCCAAATGCAAGTGTATGGGCGGCGAAATTCATCGCCCTTACACAAAGAAAACCTTGAAATACCAACATGCGATGTCAGTAAATTTAACTGCCGATAGACTTGCAAATTTCTCATTAACATGCAATGTCAACATAATTCACCGCCCAAACACTCAGATTGTCCCAATCATGCAAAAGTGGTAATTTTAACCACCGATACACTTGCAAACTATCCCATACATGCAAGGGCGGTAAATTTTGCCGCCCGTGCACACATTATCTCAAATTTTTCTAACTCTGGGATATTTTCAATTTTGCCTTTCCAAGCCTGCTTTCCTCTGTTTTTTGACCTGCTCACACTCTAGCTCTTTCAAGCGTACTTCCATAGTCGTGATCGTCAACATGCAATTTTTCTAGATTACCAGTATTTCCCCCTAATTGCATGATCATGGCTTTTTGTTGCAGTTTCTTCTGCAGATTTTCTCTCTTCATCGACATCTTTTGGTGATAGCTTTTTCAGATGACTGAGTTGTCTCCGAAGAAATTGAAAACGATGAAGTATAAGTATCAAGGTGTTTTTCCAATCACCTCGGTTACTTCTAATGTCGATGACATTCGGGATATAGAGATTGGCCATGTGGACATGGTTGAATTTGTGGAAAGAACTAAGTCCAATAATCCCAGTTCTGCAATGAAGAAGATTATTGATAGTAACATTCATTTGGTGTCGTCTTTCTCGATGGCAGCCCATAACACAGAGTTTGTTCTTTAGTGTGCTCAGTTTTATAACAAAGATACTAGGACAGTGATGGATGCAAGTGGCAATGTGATAATCAGATTAGACCCTGAATTCAATGATAAAGTTTTCACGTGCCTTGTTGTTACAGAAGTCATAAAGCTAGATGTTGCTGAAGCACAAAAAGAGTATGACAAAAATCCTGAGAAGGCTAAGATGATAATCAATACTAAATGGCTCAAAACTTCAAGGTTAAACTTGTCTAGGTGGCCAAAGAGTTTTCCTAGAAGTGACTTTATAGAAGAAGTTGGTGATCTTATAACTCTTCTCAGCAGGATAAGGGAATTGGCCTCTTCCTCACTATTTCATGAGTGGATGTACCCTTTCATCAAGGTAATACTCCAAGGTAAACAAGCCATCTTCTGGGGTGAGCATATCAGCAATGCTCTGCAAGAGCAATTGACAAAGGTATCCACTACCTTCAAATTCTACATGACTTCTTACCTGGTGTATATAGCAGCCTCCATGAAAATCTTTCTAGGTCTGACATCAGAAGGAGATAGGAGAGTAATTTCTGTGTATCAATACTATTCTCAATTGACATTGAAGGGTTCTATTCATCACTTCAAGAGGGTAAATGATACTTTCTTTGCAGTGTTCTTATGTCTCTTTGACCCTCGGCTAGAACAAAGAAGAGTTTCAGATGAAGGTTGGTCAGTGGTAAATGATTTTGAATGCATGTTCTTACAATTTCCTTCTTTCTCATATTTAAGGGTTGGCTTTTTCCAAGGTCATCCTTATATGTTGCCAAGGTTTCCCTTAGACAAACTTATTTTAATGGAGTTATGTAGACAAATGATTGTCGTACATAACAAGCAAATAGAGCTCAAGAAACCAGGTTTCAGGTTTCCAGTTGAAATTGGCAGGTTTTCAGTATCAACTACTGCAAAGGCTAGAGCCATGGAAACTAAAATGCAGCTTGTAAGCATGAAACAATTCAAATGAAGGCCAAAGTTTAACTACAGGGGTGTGAAAGACAAAATCAAGAGAAAGACCCAGTTTCATGAGCCTATGGTTGAGGATGTCTGGGTGGATTTGAGAACAGAAAAAGATGTCAGAAAGTTGGATTATAGCTAGTTATCTCTAGAGCAGATTGAATATCTAGGATTGGCTGACATTCCTGAGGACTTAGTGGATGATGAATAGTTGATCGATGACAGTTATAACACTGGACAAGTTGCCGGTACTCCTCTCCCTCCTATCCAATGGTCTCAAAAAGAATTGACTTCTCTAAGGAAAAGGTTCGAGCCTATATTGGCTAACACCAATAACTGGCTAGCAAATAAGGGAATTTCTTTGAAAGAATTCCTTACAGGATCAGAGACTGAGATCCAAGAACAAATAGGTAAAAAAGTAGAGAATAGGATGAAGAACAAGAGTGATGTTCCCTCTTCTTCCAAGCCACATAAGCCTAGGATCAAATTTGTGACGAAGAAGTCAAAGGCTGTGGAGAAAGAGTCTGAGATATAAGATATGGAAATTGAGAAACAAAACACTAAAGAGCTAGCCACTGAGGAAATGGAGGTTGAAGACAGACCTATAGATCAACAAGGAGAGGAATTTTTGTCTCCACAGGAGAATGTACAACAAGAAACGGGAGTCTCTTCTCCTTTGTACAACACACCTGTCTCAGTTCCTTTGTCTGTTTCACCCATTGATATCCCCTCTTCTGAATCTCCCTCACCTTCCAAAACAATTTTTGACAATCCTCAAAACACTTTTGAAGATGTTCTTCGTTCCTCAGAGTCTATTCCTAGCTTGTCCTCCTCATCTTTTGATATTGGGGATACTTCTATATTTGATCACTTTGTAATGAATACTAAATAAGTATCTAATGTAAATGTAATAGGTGCAGTTTTTACTAATACTCCACCTATTGTTTCCAATTCCAGTACAAGTGCAGTTTCGGTGACACCAACAATGGGAACAAATCCTAATGTGAGTACTTCTGTGCTTCCACCATGGTTGTCAGCTTATACACCGAAAAGGAAGAAACAAGCCATCTCCCCAGATGACTTTGATTTTAGTAAGCTGGTGCCTGCGAAAGCCAAGACCCCAAAGAAGCCAAAGATTCTTTCGAGAATGCTTGGAGACAAGGGACACAAATTTTTGGAGATTGTAAGACCTCCGCATGATGCAACCATGGAAAATTTTAGTATGAATTATTACTCTATCTCTAGAGTTGAGTTAGGCAAAATAACTCATGAAAGTGCCAAGACTGATATGCAGTCAGCAATGGACATTCTGATTCAGAATTTGACAAAGAGAAAGAAATGAAGGATCATTACAAAGCAATGGTTGAACAGTTGACTGCAGTGGTGAGAAAAATCACTTTGAATTCAGAATCAGTAACTCCCGAGGCTGTTTCTGTAGAAGACCCTATTATCCAGAAAGCAGAAAAGACTCATCTTAAGGGAAGAGTACTTGAAGAGTACTTGGAGAGGATGCGTGCACAAGGAATATCTCTGCTTACAGAGCTATCTGAGAAGATAGACAAAATGGAGAAAGTAAGAGCAGAACTTGATGACCTAATTGATGTTATTTCTCAAGATATCGAGCGCCTAGAACAAAATCATGATAAGTGGGTGGAGATGAGAAAGCTGAAAATAAGCACTTTGATATCTATTAGTGTCATTCCTAATAGGGATTCTTATACTGAAACCAGAGAGGCATTGACATATCGGAGACATGTGCTGAAAGATTTGATCAATGACCTAGAAGCTGCAAGGAAACTAAGTGATTAGAGTGATGTTAGTCTTTTGCATAAATTGGAGGAGCTACTGTGCAAACTTGTGTCACAGGATAACCAATTTCTCTTTGCAGAAGAGATGGTTCAGGAATTTGAAAATATGTTCCAGAAAGAGTTCGAGGACAAAACATTTTCAATGGCCTCCGTGGACAATATTCTTGACAATCAGTTAACTTTGGATAATCTGAAGACCAAGTTAACTAGTCACGCAAAATCAGTCACCACGGTCAAAGATGCCATAGTTAGAGCCAGGATGATTTTCAAGAACACAGTTAGTCTAGACAGTCTTGGGATGCAAGCAACTTTCACCATGTATGATTGCCATATGAAGAAAGAGAGCAATACAAGTTGAAGCAGTTTTTCCCTTAGTTTATTTTCTACTTTTCAAATGTACTTTTGAAACAATTTTGGACATATTTACGTGTACTTTTCTGATATGTAATTACATGTAAAAACATAGGAAGTCCCAAATCAAAAAGGACTCCTTTGTTGAATAAGTCATAGTTAGTTTTTCTTTTCCTATTTTTGCTCTCGGTTCCTCTTATAAATAAAGAGGACCCCCATTGTAATTATCTATATTTTAGTTATTACAGTGAAACTCTGCCAAATTGAAGAGCATTTTGAGATTTTGTGTTCAAATTGTAAATCAAATTTTATCAAGTGCATAAGAAAGAAAGTGACCATTCAATCTTTCTGTTGGAATAACTTGTGGTGTATTGGAAATTGTTCTTATGTCCTTTTCCTAATACTATCTTATATGTTTGATCAAATTGTAGTGTGAGTGTGAATAATCTGGGAGATGTTCTAAAGTTGATTGTGGCGACTTTGTGCTACAACAATTATCTTTAGTTTGTGATTTTATGTTTTGAAGTAAAAGATATTGGAAAGGATTTGAACTACTATTATCTTTTGTGATCATATATTTTGTCGTAGTATTCGGTGAAGACTTTGAGCTGCACCTTATCCTACTTGGTTCTAAGTTATAAATAAGCAAAAGAAACAATGATAGACTTTGTGCTCTCGTGGGTTTCTTGGTTATTCAAATTTGTATTGAGAAAGTGCTCTTTCATTTTGTAAACATCATTTCTGAAAAAAGAGAAATGGATGATATGGTCTCACCCCTAAGTTAGTATTTAGTTTAAATAAGTTTGTGATAGTTGATAGGAAACCTCCCCTTGCTGAGAGGAGAGATTTATCTCATTACACTATGGTTGATATAACCATTTTGCCTTCAGTTAGTTGAAGACAAAATATTCACCCAACAAGTTGTATGATCATGAAGTATTATGAAGGACACAACACTAGAGACTCAGATGGCAAACCTATTTGGTTCCTTGTATCCATTCCCTTCATGAAGTGTAGGGCCACTTCCAAGTAGGAAGTTATGCGGGGGACCGCCAGTCTATGGTTGGAGGAAAAGCACTCGGGTGATGCTCTCCTTCCCAAGCAAATGACATGCCGAGGCTTAGGAAGACAGCTATCAAGATTTCCAGATGCAACATAATTCTCTTTATATGACTTATTAGTCAATCATTTATGTAAACTTATCATTGTTGCTATAAGCAAAATATTGTAATTGTAAAGTGAAAGAATTTCACTAGTGTGTTATTTTGGAAATGATGTAATTTTGGTTTTGAAATTATCCTGAAAAGAAGCTCATTTGATTAATGTCAATGATTTTGATTATCTATATAATCATAATTGTGATTATGTTAATCATGACAACATACTTAATGGTAATTAAGTTGATTAAATTTTGGGTATTATGAGTTGACATGTTACAGATTCACTCTTTATGAACTCAATTTTGGATTCACCCATTTCATCCTACATTAGGAATTTATTATTTCTAGTCCTCTAGAGTGACATTTGATCAATCCGCTGTGAGCTGCCAATTGTGAGATGGAAGGGTACATTCTTAAAAGATGGGGAATAGACACATGCTGCAACTCTACTTCATTCTTCGATTCCTAGTGAGTAATAGATATAACTTTTAATTTGCATCACATTTTGTATTGTATATTGTATGATTAATCTCTATAACAGTAGTTTTCATGTGCACCTATGGTCCTACATATTTGTCATGTGTTTTTTATAGGTAAATTATGGACATGGGGTTCACTCCCTTATATATAAATCATCAATAACAATTGAAATCCACACCAACCCTTTAACAAGGGTGCTAAAATATCACACATTACTTTGGGATTTTCTAACTCCCCTTTTTTTGATGACCTTAGTGTCATTTGGTGTTTGCGATTTAGAGGTGTCTTCTTTCTCTTTACTTCTATCCATTCTAGATTTGTCTGAGGAATGAACTTTGGGTAATGTTTTATTTTGTCCTTTAGGCTATCTACCTTGCCTCCAGGCACATCAATCTTAGTAATTGATTTCTCTAGTAAGATTGGCAAGACCTCTAAAATATCTTTAGTCTTAGTGATTGATTTCTCTAGTAAGATTGATAAGGCCTTTGACATTTCTCCTTCCTCAGAAGCCTCTTGCATGGCCCCAATAGTTAGGTCTTGCAAATCAAGTGAAGAGGATGTAGTAGTCCATAGAATGGACTTCAAAAGAGCTTGGGTAGAAGCCATATCTTTTTGAGCACCTAGTGGAATGACATAGTGGTGGGGCTCTACCCCAATCCACCAAGTGGGCCTTCCACTTAAAGCATGAATTCCCCGCTCATGAACTCGTGTCTTTTGACATCAAGGGGTAGAATGATCGGTTGAAAAGCATTTCCTGCACTTGAAGGCAATTTTTTTGTAATCTATTGGTTGCCTCCAACATTTGTTGCCCACCTTCAGAGAGATCTCTACAAGAAGGAATTTGGATAAATCCATTTCAACACATAAACGTGCATATAATTAATTATTTCTTTTCAAGTGCAATGATACTTACCTAGGCCATTACATATGGCCCACAAGATCTCTAGTTCCTAGAATTGTAGGGGAAGCTAAGGTAAACAAACCCAGAGGTAAGTTGAAGATAAGGTCTCTGTCCAAGGGTCAAAATATGGGAACCAAGGTTTTATGCATAAGAAATCCCCATGGAAAATCTAAGGTCCATATGATAGCACATTTTCCTTGTCTTCAAGAGAATCAAATTTGAGGATAAAAACCCCTGGCACAGGGGTATATGTTGATTTCATCCTCCATGCATTTTTTCTAATGTTTAGTGATCCAAGAATGGAGGCCGCATAGCTTCGGCCAATTTTTTGCAATCTATAGATGAGGGCATGATTTTGTGAATACTCCTCCCTATCACAAATAAATCTATCCATATGAACATGCGCTGAGTGTTGGAAAGGGAGGGTGCTACCCTGTTTGATAGTCATGCCCTGATGCAAAGTATTGGGAGGGAGGGCCTTTAGGGATTTGGGTAGCCTAAATTGCATACCACCGTAGTCATATTCTTGAGTGCCATAGGCCAACGCCTCCCTATAATTATGCGAGCAACCCACCTTCCTCCAAATATCTTGTCCACCAGAGCACAACAAGCGAGGCTAGGGTTTGCGAGTAGAAGACATTCAAGCGAGATTTAAAGAAGGGGAATCACATATTTGTCATGTGGTTATATTGATTTAAATATTTATTTTTTATAGTATTTATATATTGTTTATTGTATGATTAATGTTTATAACATTAGTTTTATATTTGCTTTTACATAAACTATATCAATGGTCCCCAATGTATTTCCTTCCAAATAAATTCATGTCAATGGTTTTGCCTCTATGTCCCATAACTCCTTTCCACATAAAGGTGAAAGACACGTATTTTAGTTAACCCACACCATCGTATCAAACCAATTCAACGGTTTGTGGGGCTACAAAGAGAAAATAAACATGCAAAGATAAGGAGGCACCACCATTGTCGGAACAACTTATGTGTCAGTTGGGGGGTGCATGGTCGTTTTATTTTAATATGTGCATGGTATAGGTCCGCAGACTTGAACGTATTGTTGGGGTCCACATGTATAAATTTATTAAGAGCTCGTAGTACTAAACACACATGTTTTATTTATCTCGGGTCGTCTAATCAAACTACATCATCGGTTGTTGGGGTCCAAAGGTAGAAATGAAGATTATCTAAGCAGGAGACAATACCATTGACTAGAAAAGGTGATGTGTTAGTTGTCAGCCTTGTAGTATTAGGTGTATAGGTTGTAGCTACAAGTGTATGGGTCTTAGCTATTGGGCCCTACTTATGTAAATTTATTAACAACCTATAGTACTAGAGAGATATCTTTTATTTATTCCGAGCCATTAGATCAAACTGCATCAATGCCTAGCAAGGCTCAAATGCAAAAATGAAGATTATACAAGCCGTAGATAGCGCCATTGGCAGAAAAAGCATGTGTCATTCATCGGGCCCATAGTATTAGGGGTATTGGTTGTCGCTACAAGTGTATATGTTGTAGCTAAAAGTGTATAGGTAGAAGCTCATGTATAGGTATTAAGTGGAGTATAAATTTATTAAGATCCCATAGTTATAAATAAATATCTTTTATTTATTACTAGGTCGTCGGATCAAGCTGCATCAATGTCTAGTGAGGCTCAAAGGTGGAAATGAAGATTATGTAAGCGGGTAACAACACCACTTGCTAGAAAATGTGATGTGTCAGTCGTTGGGCTCCATAGCATTTGGTGTATTGGTCGTAGCTACTGGGGGCCACTTGTTATGATTTATTTATGCTAACCAAGCATAATAAACCTGTATTAATAAACTAAATCCATATGCTTTTTATTCCAAACCATGGGATCAAACTGTATCAATGGCTCACAGGACTCCAACAAGAAAATAAAGATGGATAGAGTAAAGAGAAACACCATTCATAAGAAGAAAAGTGACGTGTCAGATGTTGCGTCTCGCATTAATTTCATATTAAATTAAATTTTATTTATTATATATATTTTAAATTATTTTATATAAGCATATGTTTATTATTATATATTTTTAATTATCGTTCCCCTAAATTTTGATTGTTTTTAGGAGCCTGAAAAGCTTAATATTTTATTTATTCCCCAGCATGCGATTAAACTACATTGGCAACCCTCACAATGCTTCCGACATAAAACAAAGATAGAGTAGGAGGTCGTGCCATTGGCAAGAAATGATGACATGGCAATTGGTTGTGCATGGAGTATTTTTTATTAAATGTAAATGATTAAATTAATAATTTGATTCTATGTAATAGCGATTAAATATTAAAATATAGTTCATCTTTTAGAACCTCCTTGATTTTCTATATTATCTCATACATGTGTCATCTTTTCTTTTACTATACGTAATTTAATTTTCTTCATTTCATTAAGTAGTGATTCACATACGTGTAACATAAATATTTTGAATTTGTAACTTTGATAACACTGCTTTAACACTTTTTTAACACTATCAGAGAAAGATGACATCCTCAAATCCAAAAAATTGAAGAGTGAGAGGAGCCCCGTTAAAGAGAAAGAAGATAACCATAGTGTCTTATTTTAATCAACAACGACGATATTCTACAACAGGAGACAATCCATCAAGATTAAATAACAAGGAAAATTTATCCAAGATTAAGGAATTCTATTGGAACGACCTTGAGGACGAGGACACATCAAATGGAAATCTTGAAGGAGGTAGGCATGATGTGGTTCAATCTTGCAGTGAAAAGTGTGATTAATGTGATCGCACAAGGGAAAATATCATTGTTACTAGTGGTGGTGAACCTAAGTCTTAAAGCTTTTTAAACAAACGTAAAGCACGTTAGCGGGGCATGTCTAGAAATTTTTAGCTCGAATGGGTTTCTAAGCATCCATTCATAGAATATGTGAAGAATGAAGATGGATAGGGCATGCCAAAACTATGCCGTTATAAGATTTGCAGTTGGAAATTAAAGAAGACAAGACGTTACAACTAAAACTAGACACTATCGAGAAGCATGTAGGCAAAGTTTACAAAAAGGTAAATGTAAATGGAGAGTTGAATTTGGTGATACGTTAGAAAATGAAAGATGAATGCGCTCATGCTCAGAATGCAAACTAAGTATGAAGAATATATGTAATCACAAGCACAACTTGCTGTTGTTGGAGGTTTCATATCTACTCTGTTTGGAAAGGTCATGGAAGTGAGTCATTTATCCAAAACTGTACAACTTACAATTATATTCCATATATTAAATAAAGTTTGACTGTTGACAAACTTTCTAGAATACAGGAATTTAATGCAATTTATTGGACTGCCCAAATTTCCACTCTCCCATTAGTCTATTAATAGTGGTTGGGAATGGGTTCAATGTTTGGATATGGTGGAGAAGTAGGATATAAAGGAGAAATTGAGTTAGGTGACTTTATTTTCCCTATCTTTGGATGAGGTGACAACCATTAACAATACTTCTTGGGTGTGTATGCACGTTTATATTGTAAAAAATCATTTTCGCCAGCCTCATCTACTTGTAGTTTGTAAAATGAAAGACAATTTTACCTCTACTAACCTTATGGAATTCGTAAAAAATAGTTTGATGGATATTGGAGGCCTAGATGATTTGGCGATCATAAGGAAGATGATTTGCATTGGTGCAAATGGGGCATCAGTCATGCAGGGTCAAAGAAATTGGCTTATTGTTAATTTGCAAACATCATGTTCATCGTACATGACCAACATTCACTGTATGGTCCACATAATGTATTTAGTTTTTAAAATTGTAAGTTAGTTTCAATTTGTTTTGAAAGTTGAAGATCTTGTGCATGAGGTGTATGCATATTTTTGTAGAAGTCCAAAAAGATTTTTAGAGTATCAAAGATTTGTTGAAGGACTTACTCCAGGTAACGAGCTACTTAAGGATGTGGATACCAGGTGGATATCGTTACACGGACCGACAAACAAATTGTTCAAAGAGTACCAGTCATTACTGAGCCTATTCTATGAAAACTACGCAGAGTAGGCAAATATGTTGGCACTAATCACTGACATCGAGACACTATTGACTCTATTTGGGATTCTTCCCTTCTTGGAATAAATGAATGTTCTATCAAAGAAGGCACACGACATAACAATGTACATTGTAAAATACTCAAAGCTATGAAAAATAGTATGTCTTGCTCTAAACAATCTATATATCAATCAATCTAAAGCATTTACAGGTCCAAAGTTTGTAAGTTAGTAAGTAATGACGGATATTGAACACCCAAAAAACTTTCTATAGTACAATGATGTAGGTGATTTATGCACATCAGTGTGTGGGTATATGATAGAATTACACTACTTCAGTAAAGTTGGACAGAGCTCTTAGGTCAGACAAAAAAGTGTTACAAGGGAGGATTTTAAAGATCTTGTGTCTACTATAAAGGATGCATTGCAGGAAATTGTGGGAAGTCTATCTTCAGAGATAAGAGAGCACTTTCCTTAGGATGAACTTCTAGAAGCAATGCTATAGTTTATCCTCAATATTGGAAAACCATTAGTGTGTCCTCTATTAGACCACCATGGGATTTTTAGGGCAAGATGAGGTACTTGGTCGATCGTTTTAGTAGAACCCTAGAAATAAATGGAGTACAAATAGAAGGAATAATAGATAAGATAAAGTTGGTAGAACAATCTTCTCAGTTCGTGCATCAACAATGATTAAACAATATAAATTCCTCAATTGTCCTTTAGAACATGGATCAATAACTAGGTTATGGAAACAATTAAGTTTGAGCGAAATTTTGTGATATCCTATTTCAAAATATTTCAAACTTGCATATTTGTGTGAAATAATGATTATGGGTTCAATGGAGGATGAAAGAGTTTTCAATGCCTTATCAATTTTGAAGTCAAAGTTATGAAACAAAATTGAAATTTTTTTGGAGAATTGTTTAAGGCTCTATACGACCAGATACAATGTTCAAACATTTCTGTTTGATAGAGCTATTGTAGTTTGGAAGTCCACTTGTGAAAGAAGAGCAGTGACAAATATTTTGTCTCGGATAGAAGGGGACTAGCCAAAGAATTCAAACAGGGTTTTAGAGGAGCTAGTTGAAACACATAACAAAGAATAGGAAGATGGTTCTCAACCAATGTCAAACACAAGCAACCTAGGTATTTGGAAAATTCTCGAACTTGATTAATAAACTGTTATTGACAATTTCTTCAAAATATGAAATCTGTATTTGTTTTTTATAATTGCCAACTCATTCTTCCTTTGAAAATAGAGTCAATATAATCAATTAACGTGAATATTATTATAATTTATATCTGTGCATGTCTTCATTTCTTACAATAATTGTGCTTACAACATCGAACAATAATTTATACTAAAATGGGCTTTATTTTAAAAATTTCTTAAAGTACCAAAAATACACTGTATCATCAGATTACAACAAAATATCTCCTAGCTGAAGTATAACCAAAGTATCAAAAATAGAAAGGTATTACAATGAACATCCTTGATATATGAAAACCCCAAAAAAATATGATTTTCAATATTTTAACCTATAATGAAACATTGAGATGAACAAAATGAATGAAGTTTACGCTACAAACACCTTACATGTGCCACTTTTTGTTATTTTTATTTATGATGTGTCTGATAACAAATAATAACAACATGGTGTGGAACCACATTGAGTAGGTAGGGTTGCAAAGGGCAAGGGTTAGAGATTTGAACACAATGGATGATGGACATGATCAAAGAGAGTTGAGAGGTGTTGACTAGTTGAAGGAAAAGCTAGACATTTATCACATTTTTAAGGTGACATGTTGAATTACATTTTAAAAACAATTGCAGGGATTTAACGACCAAGTTTCTCTAGATTCAACATGGGATTCCAGGAGGATAAAATTGTAACAAGGGGAATTGATTTTCCTTTTGATGTGGAGTTGGTCACAGCTGTTACATGGTTTCCTAACATTGGCAAGCAATAATTTCCTATTGTTAGGCCAAATTTAGAAAGCATTCGCAAGGAGTTTTTGAAGTTGGAAGAGCGAACTCAAATGATGTCTAGTTAAGGCATCTTAAAAACCTCACCACTAGAGCTATGGTCGGAGGTGGCATACGCTCTCATTCATTATGTGACTTGTGAAGGAAGGTGCTCATTTATCTATAGTTCTCATTTATGTTTAATGACACATTTGAGACATTAAAGAATCATGGATGTTCCTTGTTTTTTATTCAAATCCTTGATAAAACTGTCTCTAGAAGTGAAAAATGGTAAACTCAAATACCTGGAACATCATGGGTTAATTAAGTTGGTGGTAACAAAGGCCTTGAAATGAATGCAACCTCAATTAACTTGGGAAGTGTTTGTTGCAACACATGTCCCACAAGGAGAGGCTATTGTAGAGGAAGATGATTGTACCCCTGTCCATGATGCACATATCAAAAAAAGTGATATACCTCCTACAAGTATGGCTCTAGGAGATAAAGCAGGGACCTCTACAAGTGTAACAAGAAATACTAGAAAGTGAATTAGATGAAATGTTTGGATAGAAGAATCTGAACATGGGGATGAACAACATGTAAAACCCCCTACTCCAAAACTAAATGTAAGTTCATATGTGAGACTTAAGAATTTAGTAGCCATGGCCAGTAAAAAAGCTAAATGATTAGAGAAAGAAGCTCAATCTTCATTGAAGGTGGATATTTTGGAGGAAATAGTGTCATGGAGCACTAAACAAAAGAGAAAAACACCTATAGCTAAAATTTATGTGATGGAGAATCTTGTAGCAGAAATGCCTATAACAAAAGGCTCTATTCTAGGAGAACTTGACTCAGTGATACCTGTAACAAAGGTAGTTATGGTGGAATAGGGAGAAGAACTTGTTTAAATTGTTGTTGAAGATATTGAACAAGATGGGCTTGTATTAAGGTTTAATGAGTATGCTACATGTCTGATGGAGTTAGAGCAAGCTCGTGAGTTGATCAAGAAACAAGAAGATGATATAAGAGGATTTAAAAATGAAGTTACAAAATCAGAAGTTACTAATGCATGTAAAGGATAAAGAAACACATCTTGTAAACGAACATGAGAACAATTTGGAGAAATTAAAAAATGATTGGTTCATTACATATACTAATCAAAATGAGAAATTGAAGCAATTTAGAAAGGAAAAAATAGAAAATTAAAATCTAAATGAAGAAAATAGGGTTTTGAGGGACATAATTTAGTTAATTTTAATGCTTTCAAGTAAAATGCCATAGTGTAGGCCCCCTATGAGAGTGCATGCATTATGGCTACAAGAACAATTTTACATCTACAGGTAAAATGGGTGATTGAAAAATCATTAGAAAACTTGGATACACCTATAGTATTTTGTGAAAATTATTTAGGAAGTGGAGCTAAGATAGAAAATAATTTATTATTTTAGTTGTATTTGCATATTTTATTTTATTTGATTGTAAAGACTGGAATCCCAATCTGTATGTGGGAGATGTTCAGCTGAGAGAATTTTGTTCTTTTGTCCAAGGACAAATAGAAAGAGGGTTGGAGAAGAAGGGGTATGACAACATGGAGAGATGCATAAATTATGATAAGAGGGGACCATATTTTGATGAGAAAGGTGTTGCATAATCTATACAAATTTATGAATAATAAAGAAATCATGGAGATGATGCAGGGTGCCAAGGATAAAGTGGATGAGGTAGCTGAAGGAATGTTACTACATACCACAAATAGTAGAGACCATTGTAAGGATCGATGGGATGAGCTCACACCCAGATTGAAAAGAAAAGAGCCCTTAGGTTATCCAATTTTTTAGCTAGCTATTATAAGGGCAAGACAATATATAATGGGTATGGCAGAGAAGGGTATCTAGTGGATTGGCTTGAAGTGGTACACTTCAATCATTTGGAAACCTGTGTGAGGCTGACAAGAAACCCAACCAAATATAGATATAGTGAAGATTATTCATAACATGGTAGGATACATAGAAGACAGGGGTTATCACCACTCTAAAGGAAAGTCTCATCCATTACCTCACAGATTGACTAAATTTGTCATCCGACCCAAGTTTTAAAGATGAGTTTTTGTTGTGGATAGGGCATTTTGAGAAGGCTACAAAGACTAAAGTCAAATTTATAGCAGTTATTTTTGGATTGTAGTATGTACATTTCACAAATATATATTGGACATATATTTAAAATAATCTTGGAATAGACTTAATATTTATAAAGCTTGAAATGTATTTATGATTTAAAAAATAAATAAATGAAAACCAGATGGGATTTACATTTGTCTCGATTCTCAAAATTGTTGAATAATTTGAAGCCACAAATATTATAAAGACTAAACCATATTACTTTTGAGTATAACAATAAAATATGTATATATTATTAACTATCAAAAGAAGGTACCATATAAATGGTAGCAAACCCTCAACTTGTTATTTACATTTGTCACAAAATATCATAAACAAGTTATACCCTCTACTCATTATAGTTATTTACATTTATCACAAAAAAGTAACAAGCTACACTGTTATAGACAACTTTGAAACCTAGAATAGTTTATCCTTTCCCTTCAAAGCATGCTACAGGAAAATTTTGAAAACATGCAGATGTTTCTGAACATCCTTCAAGAATATTTCATCCTTGCCTTTGTCCTCCAAAATATTTTTCATTAGTGAATACTGTGATGTCCAACAAATTCTTAACTGTAATCCAAAATGAGTTGGTTGACATGGAACCTTTCCGTGACATATTCAAGAACATTATCACCCACAATGTCAGTGCTTAGCATCCCATTGAATTTTAAACTATACATACAACACAACACTAGATAAGGATAATAATGAGGCAAGAAAAGGAGGATTAACTTTATCAACTCTTTCTAACTGTCATTGTCACTCACGTTACACCACCACATCCACACATCGATTTCAATTCAAGTTTGTGATGTCTGGGATCTAATAGGTCAAACTCAACTAACTAGTCATAGTAGTATGACTCTTTGGCCAAAGCCAAAATTGCTAACTCTTGACATAATACATCACAATAGAGAAAGGATTGTAAGTATTCATTCTCGTCAATGGTAATAGATAACATTCTATGTAGCCCCATAAAGGTAGTGTAAATAAACTATTATAAATAATAAGACATTTTGGACTCTTTTTTTTTATAATTATTTCAATTGGATTTTATTCTAATAAGATCTTACATGTCATCTCATTTAGATCTTGTATTGATCCTACTCTGTTGAATCAAACCATTTAACCACATCAATGACATATGGGCGTCGAAGTAAAAATGGGCGTTTATCGAGGCAGGAGCCTACAACATCATTGGTCGATTGGTCAAAAGGCTGACGTGTCACTAGACAATTGTGTGTGACGTATACCATTTGATGATTGCAAAAGGTAGCTACATACTCTAAATGTGGGCATTTATTGCATCATTTTCTCTACTAGTAGATAACACTTGCATATGGACACAACAATCATCGATTGTGAGTTGTACAACTGGTACATCATCCCTCAAATTTATAGGAATGGAAATCGATAGGGAAATTGCAATTTAAGTTTTAGCCACATTAAAATATAATAAACTCTCCTTGTACCCTACGTTTATTTAAAATAAATTGAATGTTAAGTTGGCATAGTTGGGCCAACAACATCAACGACTCGCAGATTCTCAAACTCCATTACTAGCCAATACATTGATGCAGAAAGGGCATGCACACAACTCAATATACCCAACGGATCCTATATCAAGCAACCTACTGGCTATATAATGTGTTACATTTAAATTGTCAAACCAGGGAATCATATTCTTCTTGGATGATGCCTATACTATGTGTACAGTTAAGGATTCTTGAGTTTTAATCTACAGGTTATGCATAAGAATAAACTAGTTGAAAGATAAACAATTATAATTGCAAGAATTGACAATACTCTAAGTAAGCAATACTGGTAGGA
Organism: Cunninghamia lanceolata; assembly: GCA_027924645.1. Taxonomy (NCBI): domain Eukaryota; kingdom Viridiplantae; phylum Streptophyta; class Pinopsida; order Cupressales; family Cupressaceae; genus Cunninghamia; species Cunninghamia lanceolata. The sequence continues at coordinate 4,094,202 of BSBN01001465.1, read as the reverse complement.
AATAACTAATGCTTATTCAAGCAACTGTAATCAAATGGTCTTATGTAACTCCAGATAAAAGAGTAGCTAATAGTTAGTTTGGTGATCACCTTGAATCAACAACATAGATTATCAAAGTCTAACTAATTCGTATAACACAACTCATTACAACATGCATTAATCATATATACATAAACATACAACATAAACTAAACATATGAACAGATTGGAGAGACATAGGACCTCAAGTGGCCCTTGCTTGAGTGACTGTGATTCCACAAAATCTAACTAAATCTTTATTGTATCTTCGAAACCATTAATTAAACTCAAAACATGTGTTCCTTTATTGAATGCTAGAGAGAAAAGTACAATAAAGAAATCTGATAACATAATCTCTATCTAATCTCCTTCGTATATAGATTTTAGATGTTTAAGTCCACCTCTCCACTATACATTCAAGGATCTAGGGTCGAGTGACGAGCACTATCATACCCTAGGTCGCTTGCAAATGTAGAGAAACTTGGATTAGGGAATTTAATTATCAATTTTCCTTCTCTTATGCCCAATTGACCATTAAAACTCTAATTATGCAAATACGGCAATAAATTGATGAATAACGAAAAAAGCTCTTGCAGATAGGAGTAAACTACCAAATCACAGAGTACCTATTTTCGGGGTTTCAAAGCAGAATAGTCAGGGACACTGGAGCGAGCGCCCAAGTCTAAATTAGAAATCTTGCATGGAAAAATGATGACATGGCGGCTAGAGTTGATGTGCTTGACTAACGAGCCAGAGTGAATCACAATGATGTGATGTTAAAGAAGTGTGTGGATGGAGTGTGTAGTGGCTATGTGACACGTAGCAGGAAGGTACAGGCTATAGTGGAATATGGCGGCATGTTGATGCCGTGAGAAAAGGTGTTGCAAGCAGTAATGGCTACATGCACGCAATCAGAACATGAATGAATAGGTCCCATGTGTTGTGGTTGTAGGTGCAACAGCTACAGGTCCCATGTGAATGATGACTGGTGTAGTTGCTACATGTGGAAATGTATAGGTCCCATGAAACAACAGAGAGCCTTTAGCTACATGTCCCTTCAGTGAAGTGGTTGGCGGCCAAAGGAAAGCTTAATTGGATAATGGGAGCTGAATTGATGGAACCCAGACTTTGATTGAATTATTTAGTGCGGAGGATCTCCTTATTTTATTTTGTGTTGGTTTTTTTTAAATTTATTTACAAAGTTATAGAACTCAAACCGACGGAGTAACTTAGTCAAGCAGGTAGCTTGACCTATTACTGGAATGTTGTGATCATCGACAACTTGGCTGCAGGCCTCATCTAAGGCAGGCTGTTGTGGAACTTCTTTATCTGTATCTACCCTTAATTATTGGAGGAATGTAGCTTTATTCAAAGGCTTCTTATACAATTTCAATCTGTGTCCATTAACCATCAACGAGAATCTAATTGGGTCAATCGTGGTTAATTGGACTGCACCATTTGGGAAAACTTCCTTGATCTCATAAGGGCCTAACCACCTGGTTTGTAATTTACCCTTATGATCTTTATACCTAGAGTCATAGAGGAGTGCCCAATCACCTGCCTGAAAGTCCTTGGTTTTGATATACTGATCATGCCATTTGATTCTTTGATTTTTGTACTAATTCAGTGCGATGAACTGCTTCCATCCTTAATTCCCCAAGGCATTGAGCTGGTGCAACCTTTTCTTTTGAGTTGTTGATAGGTTCATTCCAAGTTGTACAGTGATTCTTAATGTTTTGTATTTAAGCTCAATAGGAAGGACAACTTTCTTTCCATAAACTAGCTCATAAGGTGTGTACCCTATTGTTGTCTTCCATGTAGTTCTATATGGCCAAACTGCTTCAGAGAGTTTTGCTGCCCAATCTTTCTTCTGTAATGTAACTGTCTCTGTCAATATTGCCTCAAGCTCCCTGTTGGTGACCTCAACTTGGCCATTTGACTATGGATGATAGGGAGTGGACTTTTTATGTCTGATTTCATATTCCTGAATAAGTCTAGCAATTAGTGCTGATGTAAACTGTGGTCCCTGATATGTGACTATTTCCCTTGGGACACCATACCTTGTAAATATTTCCTCATATAGGAATGTAGCAACCTTATTGTCTCTGGCTACTATCAAATATTTCACCTCTACCCATTTTGTGAGATAATCAGTGCAAACAAGTATATATTATTTCTTATTAGATGGTGGATCAATGGCTCCAATAAAATTAATGCCCCATTTGTCAAATGGTGTGACCACCAATTGTGGTTGTAGAGCCATTTCATCACTTCTTGTAGGTCTGCCCATCCTCTGACAATGGTCACATCTTCTTGTATAGAGAGCTATACCTTTGTACAAGGTTAGCTAATAGTATCCACTATTCAAGATATTGATTGTTGTCCTCTTAGCTGCAAAGTATCCACCACATGGTTCATCATGACATGCCTTGAGAATGTCATATACTTCAACCTCTCTAATACACCTTCTCATGATATGATCAAGACCTGTATAGAAGAGGTAACCGGCTACCCAAGAATAGGGAAATTTGTGCTCCACTAGGTGGCACCTCTCCCTTGGTGAGAGGTGTGGAGGTGTTTTTCTTGTGACTAGATAATTTGCTATATCTACATACCAAGGAGTTTGTACAGTTAGTGCAAATAAGTGCTCATATGGAAAAGAATCATCAATAAATGGTTCCTCATTACAAATAGGGAGCTTGGAGAAGAATTCAACAATAATATTGACCTTCCCAGGCTTGTCCACAATGGTGATATCAAATTCCTGGAGTAGTAATAACCATCTAAGGAATCTGCCACTTACTAGTGGTTTGTTCAATAGGTATCTTATTGTTGCATGGTCAGTATGAATAAAAATAGGCTACCCAGTGATATAATGCCTAAACTTATTAATTGCATAAATAACAACTAACATTTCTTATTAAATGTCGTTAAGGGTGTGGTCCGGTGGTTAAGTTGCTCGGTTGTAGTGGCGGCCACCAGAGTTCAAACCCCCGCTGGGCCAACGAGCTCACATGTTTGAAGTGTTGTTCCTTCTTGGGGATGAGGTCCCCCGTGTTGTAGCCTCACCGATTCATCGCTCCGGGCAAAAGCGTTAGTGTGGAGACAGAGGGCATGTCACGCCAGTGTCACGGGTCACGTTAAAAAGTTTACCAGGCGCATTATCTTTAAAAAAAACATTTCTTATTAAATAAAATATATTTCCTCTTATTCATATACTTCCTAGATTTTGATCCCCCCCTTTTTTATAGTGTATGCTTTTTGACTAGTTTCTTTTCACCATCTCTTTGTATGTTACTAAGGTATATATATCCATATTATTTTGGTCTTCCTGCAATTTTTATCTTATCTCTATTCCTTTTTACTAGTTTTGTTTATATATTTTTCCTTAAAAACTCTCCTTGTATATTAATGAGGTATTTATATCTGCATTTATATAACTCAACTAGTATGTCTTTTTCTTACTTCTCTTCATAATTATACATTATGTTATTACCGTAGTGTTGTCTCTTTGTCTATAGTTTCTCTCTTCTTGCTCTTTCTTATACCTTATCATTGCTCTTTTTGTCATTTCATTCCCTATTTACCTATATTTGTTTCTTATTGTCTTACTAATTTTCTTTTAATATCCAAATATTTATAAATATTTTCTTATAGATATCTCTTAGTTTTATTTTTCTATTTCTCTTTAGTTATAAATTCTTATTTCTATAGTTATAATTATTGTTTATTTAGTCTTATTCTTTTTGTCCTCTAGGGCCACTCTCTAATTGTATAATCTAGTTTATTTTCTTTCTTTTGCTTCATACTTTTGTAGCTTATTTTCTCTCTTTTTATCCTTCCTTCAATATTTTATTTTCTTGTTTTTATACCTTTACAAGTATTGTTTATATCTTATCCCTTTATGCATTCTTTCTTTGTAATTATTAATATTAATATTTATAGATACTTATTTAAATAAAGGATATATACATATATATAGTTTATTTGTTTAAATTATATATTTTTATATACAACTATTTACATGTATATATACTCTAATTGTATAAAGTATATATACACTTATATTACTCTAATTATATATAATACCTTGATGTTCTTTTATAGTCACCTTTGTCTATGTATTCTCAGGTTTATGCCTCTTTTCTTTCTGTGATCTGTTTACTTTTACGTCCTCTCCTTCCTCATTCTTACCTTATTTTTCCATTCTCTCTTTTACCCTCTTATTTATCACATCCCCTTTTTCTCCTATTTTATTTTTATTTTAATTCCTTAATTCTACTCCTTGTCCTATGTGCCCTCAACTCTCTCTCCTTTTATGCAACCTTCTCTGCAATTTTATCTCCATTTCATCCTCCTCTTTTTGTCCTGATGATGGATCATTGAGTGTGATCCGAAACGTTGACGAAAAAAAGAAAGTAATACACAGTGATTCCAGAAGCTCTACATTCTAACATTTCTTTCTCAGTGATAGTATAGTTAAGTTCAAAACCTTGTAGATTCTTGTTGATGTAGTAAATTACATACTCCACATTTCCTTCCTCCTGTCCTAACACAACCCCTGCAACAATGTCAGAAGCATCTGTATGTATATGGAAACGTACTACCCAATTAGGTCCTCTGAGTGCAGGTGTCTTTGTCAATGACTCTTTGAGACTATCAAAGGGTGTTTGATAGTCAGTTGTTCAATTAAATTCTGTATCTTTAGAGAGTAAGAAAAACAAAGGGGCTGCAATCTTACTGAAGTCCTTTATAAATCTTCTATAATACCCTGCATGACCTAGAAAGCTTCTGACATCTTTCCATTTTTGAGGAACATGCAATGTGGAAATGATTTTAATTTTGTGTGGATCCACTTGAATGCTTGCCTTGGACACAAAGTGACCAAGCACTACTCCTTCTTGCATCATCATGAAACATTTTTCATGACTAAGGAATAGGTTATGATCTTGACATCTCTGGAGTACTTTTTCAAGGTTTTCAGGGCCTCCTCATAAGAATCTCCATAAGTGGTAAAATCATCCATATATACTTCCATATAGTCATGGGAAAGGTCAACAAAGATGCTCAAAACAACCCTTTGAAATGTGGCAGGTGCATTACAAAGTCCAAATGGAAGGATGGAATAGGAATATGTCCCCCATGGGCATGTGAATGTGGTCTTATCCTGGTCCCCAGGGCCTATTTTGATCTAGTTATACCCACTGAATCCATCGAGGAAAGAAAAATACTTTTTCCCAGCCAAGGAGTCTAGGACCTGGTCAATGAAAGAGGGAAATGATCTTTCGTAGTGGCAATACTTAACTCTCTGTAGTCTACACAAACTTGCCACTTACCTCCTTTCTTTAGTACTATGACTAGTGGAGCTACCCATTGGCTATCTGATATTGGATACATAAATCCTGCATCCAACAATTTTTGCAATTCATTCTTCACTATGTCTCTTATTGTAGGGTTCAGCCTTCTTTGAGGCTACCTAACTAGCCTGCACCCCTCATTAATGTATATCCTATGCATGCAGAGGTTAGGTTTAATGCCATTCATAGCATGATAGTCCCATGCAAATGTTGTCTTGTGAGTTTGCAGTATTTTTATCAGTTAAGTCTTCTGGACAAATGTCAATTTACTTTTGATGTTAAGTGTCCTACCTGGTGTAATGTCAACTGGTGTTGCAAAGGCCATGACATAGGCAATATCCAATCATGATAAGTTAAGGCTACAACTATAAGGTAGCAAATGATGAAACATATTGCTAGTGGAAGCATAGGCTGGATTGTTGATTGTAGGCAGAATATTGTGCAGTGGCTAGGTTAGACATACTAGACATGGGTCTTATTGCATGTCCATTCCGTAATTGTTTTGTATGACATTGGAAAGCACTTCATCTTCATCCTTGATATCCAATAGTGGGCCTTGTTTAATTATCATTAATGTCTGAAGAGAATATTGGTCAGTATCCTCTAGGTCCGACTAGATAGTTTGCTCCATATCAGCAAAAGGCTGTGCAAGTGGGTAAATGACCAATTTTTTGTTATATTCCCACTAGAAATTATCATATTCCTTGATCGACATCTTGTGAAGGCATCTATTGTTGCCAACTAGGGTCTCCCTAGGATGAGTAGATATCCTCCTAGGCTGGCCTTGGGTTGTAAGACCGTAAAGTATGCAAGGTATTCACATGAATCCAATGTAATTACAAGATCTTCAATAACCCCCTCTAGTCTGACAGTGGACCTATCTGCCAACTGGATTACTGTGGGAGTAGGTATTAGGTTATCCAACTGAAGGTTATTCATTGTTTCCTTTGTCATTACATTGATGGCTGCACCTAGCTCAATCAAGGTGTTTTTGATAATGGTACCATTGATGTTTACATCAACCATAGGGCTTCCAGGATCTACATATTTTGGAACAACCAAGTTACCTAACATGATATCAACAAGTTTTCCTATAACATGTACTGTTTGAGGATCTTTTCTTTTCCTTCCTAGTTTCTTAAGGCATAATTCCCTTATAGCCTTGGTATATATGTGTACATCCTTGATAGCTTGGATGAGGGGAATTTTAACACGGACATTTTTCAACTGCCCCCTAAAATCAAAATCAAGTTTAGATGGAGTTGGTGGAAATTGGATTTTTAATCTCTTTGGAAATGGAGGGCTCTTGGTGATGGTTTCTTCTTGCGGAGAGATTTGCTCAGAAGACCTCTGTTGGTTATTTAGATGGTTATTAGTGACAGAGGGTTTCCCTTCATTAGGAAGTTCTATGATGAGTGGAGATAAAAGTCCATCAAGCATTTTTTCTGAGCACAGGTGCACATCACTAACTTCAATCGTATAGGTTGGGTATTGGATGAACTCATTAGTATAGGCCTGTTGAACATGCTTGTTGTTAGGGTTAGGTGCAAGTTGGTCTAGCAATTAAGTGGCTCTAGATGGGACAAGAGTAGGTGAGGTTGTATTTAGCATAAGGGCAGGTTGTTGAGGCAAGGCTTGTTGTGGCTATGGGTAGTTCATATTTGGATTTTGCCAAGGTTGGTTTCCACACCACTATTGTGGCCAGAGGTTTTGATTGGCCTACCATTGTGGATTATAATTTGAGGGTTGGAATGGCTATTATGGCCATACCCCCTATTGTTGGGTCTAGCTAGGTGGCATGGTTGCCCATTGTTGTTGTGGCGGGTTATACCAAGGTGTATTGTTCCAATTATGGATATTTGAAGCAGATGATGCAAATGACATGGGATTGGTCAAGGGGTCCTAAGGCATACCTTGTCTTTGCTACCATGGCCTTCATTGTGCAATGTAAAACACTTGGCCTTCTTCATCTTCTATTGCTCGGAAATCTACTTTCTCATTCTTTCCCTCTGAAATACTAGCAATACCCTTGCATCAACAATTGGCTTTCTTCTGTCGATAGTGTGGATAGTATTCACTCAAAGCTACCTCTGTTGCCCTCTTGTTTCTTCTTTATGCACAGAGTGTCTAGTTGTGTTGCTAGATGGCTTATGATATCCTCTTTCATGTTTGACAATAGATTGCTGAACTCTACTCTAGAGACTCTAGTAGATGATTTACTCAAAGTCAGGGTTCTCAAACCTCTATTTTTCTTCAAGGTAGAGCATGAATGGTTTTTGCATATTTGAAAAATTTCATCAAACCCGAGTTGAGAAATATCCCCTACTCTAATTAAATTTAGTGCATCCATGCATTCTATGCTCACACCTCTTAGGAAGACCAACTTGAGCAACTCTAGAGAGAGCCTATTCTGTCTTGACTTTTTGAGGCAATACTGAAATCTTTCAACATAATCTTCCAAGAGTTCATCTTTCTTTGTGACATCTTAAAGATGTCATCCCCTTTCATATCTCTACCATGAAAATAATCCTGATATTTTTGTAGAAACTTCTCCTTCATGGTTACCTAAGTTGTTATTAAATTCTCACTCAATCCCATAAACCATCACAATGTAGCATCCTTAAGGGTGGCTAGGAAGAGCTTGAGTCTATATGCATTTGTAGTGTAATCATAGCTCCTACATAGTACATCAAACTCAAAGAGAAAGGTATCTGGGTCTTCAGTGATTAGCCCATGAAAGTTTGATAGGGTTGAAGGAGGAATGTTTTTCAAGGCGTCAACTCTCTCTTGGTTTGTAATAGGAAAGGCAAAGATAACTGGCTTAACTGGGTTTTCTACTGCTTCTTCTACCATCGTGTCTTGATTCCAACTTGCAATATCCTCAAAATCTTCAGTGTTCTCTAGTCCAACGGATAATTCAAAGTGTTCTTCTTCTTCTGTTGAACTGGTTGGAAGAAACCTCCCTCTATGGTCTCTTGGCCACTTCATACAATGATGTATAAGCTAATGGGTCTGTTCCTGCACCGTGTTAGTGGATAGTTTGGAGATAGATTGAATATCTAAGTAATCCTCAATGCTGAAAATATTATATCCTATTAAATCAAGTACAAGCATAACTCAAAAAAAACTTAGAAACTCTAAACCTTAGCACTATCCTCGACAACGACACCAAAAATGTCAAACTCCATTATTAACCAATACATTGATGCAGAAAGGGCATGCACACAAGTCAATGGACCAACAGATTCTATATCAAGCAACCTACTGGCTATATAATGTGTTACATTTAAATTGTCAAACTAGGAAATCGTATTCTTCTTAGATGATGCCTGTACTATGCATACAGTTAAGTATTTCTGAGTTTTAATCTAGAGGTTGTGCATAAGAATAAACTAGTTGAAAGATAAACAATTCTAATTGCAAGAATTGACAATACTCTAAGTAAGAAATATTGGTAGGAAATAACTAATTCTTATTCAAGCGGCTGTAATCAAATGGTCTTATGTAACTCTAGATAAAAGAGCAGCTAACAGTTAGTTTGATGATCACCTTGACTCAACAACACATATTATCATAGTCTAACTAATTCATATAACACAACTCATTACAACATGCATTAATCATATATACATAAACATACAACATAAACTAAACATATGAATAGATTGGAGAGACACGGTACCTCAAGTGGCCCTTGCTTGAGTGACTGTGATTCCATGAAATCTAACTAGATCTTTATTGTATCTTCGAAACCTTTAACTGAACTCAAAACATGTGTTACTTTATTGAATGCTAAAGAGAAGAGTACAATAAAGAAATCTGATAACACAATCTCTGTCTAACCTCCTTTGTATATAGAAATCTAATCTATATATAGACAAGATCAACCTTGTCTATTTGAACAAAACTACTGAACAATAAATACCATAACTGTCCATTATCCAATAACATAGGAAGAGGACTTTATTACAAAGCAAACTAGGAATAGGAAACTAAACTGTCATGAAGGTAGTATAAATGGTCCAATCCTACTATAACTCTCTCTAGTCTTTATGAAGAATAGTCAAGACTAGAAACAGAACATGGAGCATAATCTAAGATTCATTCGTTATTCAGGACTGCATCAATTGTCAAAGGATAACCATCAAAGAGTGGAGAGTTATGGATGACTCATCCCAATCAATTCAGGGTCTTCTTCCTTTGGCTACAGGTGCCTGTACTTTCTACTATAGATATCAACGCCTCCTTTGATGCGGGTTGCCCAATGGTCTTCATGAAATGTACCCACGTTCTCACTGCATGAGGGGTTAGTACATCACATGATATCTATACATCACAATTACTAAAATTAACATAAAGTACCATCATATTTCATGAGCAATCAGCCATTCACACATACTTAATTAACAACATATTATATACCCATCTTCATGCTTTCAATGTCTTAAGGATGATTATAGACATTATATATATATATATATATATATATATATATATATATATATATATATATATATATATATATATATATATATATATATATATATATATAAGTCTAGGAATGTCTTAGGAAATATGTACTTAAAGCAAGAGAAATAAGACAAAACATGACCTCATAACGGATGTCCAAGGAGAAAATGAAGATCATAAGAGCTGGAGGCAACACCATTGGCCAACGAAGGTGACATGTTAGTTGGTGGAACTATAGTAGTTTAATTTTAATATAAACAATTTAAAAAGTTACTATTTGCTCCATGTAAGGATTTAAAATGAGATTAATATAACATAAATTTTCATACATTTTATTATCTCTCTGGATATTCTAAATATATTAAAATAACTTGTATTATATTTGAGATGCAAAAAGATTGTATGAGTTGAAGACTTGAACTTGAAGTTCCTTGTTTTCTGAAGGAAAGATCTTAAAACTACTATACAGTTTACAAAAAACTACAATATTTACTGTAATATTTACAAAATTTTGCATTGATTACTAAAAACTATGTTAGTAGCCTTCCTCTAAGCTCTGTTGTAGTTGGCATTTTGGGCTATACCTAGAAGAAACAATGTTGCTTGATGGGTGCACTCGAATCAAAATCTGTCTGCAAAGGGACGAGAACTAATGGAAGGAGTTCACATTTCATCAAAAATACTCATAACGCCCATAGAAGTAATTCCTAAATTATCAATGAGTACGACTTCCCAAAATGTTTAAAGATTCTGCACAAGCCTCATCATTCTTTGCTCCAGCTCCCGAAGTGCTCCCATAGAAGAAACACCTCTAAACTCATCTCTAACAACTGTTAAAGTCTCCTATGGGAAGTGTCAATCCATTGTTGCCATTGAAGCCAACCCAACTTTGAATTGTGGTCAAACAAACATTTTCACCACCAATACCATTGATGTTGTGGAATGTGTAACCCATAGAAAATTAGACAATAAATAAGATGCTACCTTAAAATTGACACGACTTTTGATATCAAGTTCTAGGTAGTCAATTCCAATGACTTCCTTAATGGCCACCTTTACCTCATCTATGGGCAAATTAAAGACAATGTATAACCTGCTTTAGAAGACTGGTCCACAGAAATTTATCTCTCTACGATTAGAACACAAGAAGATGAGAGACTCCATGATCTCGTAGGCCAAGATTTGAAGAGCTCAATAAGATTTCCACTAAATGAAGCGAGTAGAAGAAGATTATAATGGTTGGGCAAGTGTGCGATTAGATACCTTTTCATTTATGTAATTTAAAGCCAATTAAATGAATGTTTTATTTAAATTGAAGAAAGTGAATAACAATACATTAATCGCATCCATGTGGTACTTTGAGTGTAAGGATGGCCTTTCAACTTCAACCTAATATTACAGATGTTTAGATAATATTTGTACATATCTCTAAACTTGGTCCATAGTGGTAGGACCATGCACATCCACTTCTCCCCCAATTTGGGTATTTAGACCCATGATAAATTTCTTGATTCTGAACCTTTCATCTTTCTGATATTATGGCACATACTTCAGGAAACGGGCAAACTTTTCCCAATATTCTACCATTGATACATCCCCTTGACGCAGATTCTAAAAATATGTTAGCTTTTGATCGAAGAAAAGTTGTGGTAACCACCTTTAGCAAAATAAGACCACAAATTGATCCCAGGTTAAGCTCAAAGAACTTAACCCCAGTTCCATTTTCTTATTCATCCACCACATGGATGCTTCTCCTACCAGCTGAAAGGCACCACATATTGCCTTGGTTATCTCTGAGTTATTTTAAATCTTGAAATACTTCTCCATCTCTGTCAACCAAGCTTCTACAGCATCATCACTCTCTATTCCATTGAACTTTGGTGGCGTGACCTTCTTCATATCTCAAGATAGTTTAGAGTCAAGTCTAATTCTCTTCTCCTCTTGATACTTAGTTTTATCAACATTCTCCCTTTGATTGCTATGGATACTAGATTCATGGACATATTCATCATCTCCTTGATGCAAGTCCTCATTTCCTCCTTTGGATCTACCTTGACTCCTAACCTCCTATTCCAAGTTTCCAAGCCTTTCCTTGGTTTCATTTAGCATGGTCAATATCTGATCCAGCATAGCCATAGAATTTTCAGAAGGATTCGACTCTCCCTAACTATCTTCAAGAGTTGTTCAAGTTCGAACCGTGATGATACTCTATATCACACCTAATATTGGTATCAAATTATAAATTAGAATTCAGAAATAATGTATCTCATTAATTCAAAATTAATCAATAAAATCCATCCACAAAGCTCAAATTTGTGCAAAAATAATCTCATCTTTATTATAGTTTATTTCGGGTGTATATAAATACATCCTTATTTAGATAATTAACTCAACAAGACTACATGTCACTGTCAGTTAAAGGATATTCCTAAGGTTCCTCTTCACCATCAAAATCTAGTAAAACAAACTTAGAGGGTGGATGTACATGCAGGTACTCCTCCAACACCTCTTTTCCTATAGCAGGGGCATTTTGACCACACCCAAATGACATGTTGCATTTAGCAAAAGGTTTACTTGGTTTAACTACACAAGTAGGAACAATATGTTTCTTGGCTAGTTGATATGTCATTTCCTTTCAAACCATATATGCTTAAGAGTGTTAGCCAAAGTCTCAAAATCCTCCAGCCAGGCACCCTCAGCATAATCAATATGCTCTTTGAGTTTAGCCTCCTCAGTAGGTTCTTTCTTAACCTCTAACTTGGGAAACTGTTGGGGAACAACCTTTCTAGTGGTTTTCTTGGTTGTCCTCCATGCCATTCTAGCATAAAACCAATTTCAAACATTAGCTATCTGCTTAATGTTGACAAATTTTCTTGTAGCGAGCACCGAGGTCCACATGTTGGACCTGGCTAGCTTTGATACCATATGTAACATGCCTTCTCATATTACTTGAATTTACTCAATAATTTACAAGAAAGTAAATGAACATGGTAAACATGAAATGTTTTTTTTATCATTTGCATAATTACAAGGAATCAAATACGTATCTTTTCTGAATATTCTTTAACCTAGAAATTCCATATATTCAAAGATAAATCATAGTGAGAAATATTTCACTTTACAATTACAATACATATTGCACCTGGCAATGATAATAATTTTACATCAATACATAAAGAATACTGCATATGGAATCTTGATGTCTATTACTCAAGTCTCAACGAGTCTTCTGCTACTGAGGGAGAGCATCATTTGAATGCTTTACCTCCAACCATAGACTGGTGGTCCCTTGCACATCTTGCTCTTTAGAAGTGGCCCTACCTTTCATGAAGAGTATAGAAACAAGGAACCAACAAGTTTGCCATTTGAGTCCTAGTGATGTGTCCTACATAACACAATCGACCATACAACTCTAGACAATCTTCTAGCTAAGTATGATCCTACTGACAAGTTACGTCATCTAGACACTATGAACCGACTAATGCATGCAGAGACAAATGCATTACTTTGACCAAAGTTTCTATATAGATAAACATTTGCAATAAACGTAGTTGTAAGTTCACACACCTCTAAGTCAACTTGGGAACTATCTCATCCTGCAGTTGATTTATTTTGACTTAAACACTAGTCATGAAATTTCTTGACTAAGTTTAACTCCTAGTCCATCTAACTTATAATTTATTCCTGGATTCTAGGATATAAAAACAATGAATATGTTTAAAAAGACTTAATCTTTCAAAAAGTCTTTTGTTGCATTCTTGCAAATGTCAAAGTCTATGACTTCATGTCATTCTACTCATTGACTCTAAAATTAAGCATTCTTGTGCTTGATCTATGGATTCTCAACTTTTCACTATCAACCATGAATATACAAAGTTAAATTAATGTCATAACTATATTGAGAGTTTACTAGACCCTTCTGGGTTGATCTTAAGGTTTTATCCTCTCTTAACCCAATATACAAAATACCATCAAAACTCTCGTTATACAACTGTCGAACTCCATTATTAACCAATACATTGATGCAGAAAGGGCATGCATTCTACTCAACGGGCCAACAGATCCTATATCAAGCAACCTACTGGTTATATAACGTGTTGCATTTACATTGTCAAACTAGGGAATCATATTCTTCTTGGATGATGCTTGTACTGTGTGTACAGTTGAGGATTCTTGAGTTTTATTCTAGAGGTTATGTAAGGGAACTAAATAAAGTAAATACAATACTCTAAGTAAACAGGAATAATGGAAAATAAATAAGCTTATCTAACACAACAACAATCAAATGATTCTCTGTAACTTCTATGTAAGAGAGTAACTAACAATTGGTTCAGTTGGTGATCATCTTGTCTCAATGGACTTAATAACATTAATTATAAAAGTTAAACTACTTTACATTACTCACAACAACATACATCAATCATACATTTATATAAACATACAATTTATAAATTGAACATATGAACAAGGTGGAGAAACATAGTACCTCAAGTGGTCGGCTTGAGTGACTATGATCCCACAAGATCTAGCGAAATCTCTACTAAATCTTTGTAGTCATTAACATAACTCAAAACACATATTCCTTTATTGAATGCAAAGGTAACAATGATACAACAAAATCTGATACTATATCTTTGTTCAATATGTACGAAGCAAAATCTAATCTCATCTCCTCTAGCTAATCGAGATCAACATTGTTTATATGAATAAAGCTACTGAACAATAAATGCCACTACTGTCCATTATCCCACATCATAGGAAAAGAACTTCATTACATAGCAACTAGAAATAGCAAACTAACTAACATGAAGGCGACATAGATAATATAGTCCCATTGCAACTCTATCTCTTCATTATCCATGAAGAATAATCAATGACTTAGAAACAAAACATAAAACACGTTCTAGATTCCTTCATCATTTAGGATTGCATCATTCATTGAAGGGTAACTATTATGGAGTCATGGATGACTCATCCTAGTCAATTTGGGATCTTCTTCCTTTAGCTGCAGGTACCTATATCATCTTTTGTGGATATCAGCATCTCCTTCAGCTGCAAATTGTCTAGTGTTCTTCATGATATGAAGCCACACCTTTGCTACACGAGGAGTTAGTACACCACAAAGTATTTATGCATCACTATTACTAAAATCAACATAAAGTACTAACATATTACATGAACAATCAATCATCCACACATCATTAATTAACAACATATTATATACCATCTTCATGTTTTAGTGTCTTAAGGATAAACATAGACATAATTAATACAAATATGAGTCTGGAAATGTCTTTGGGAAATAGGTAATTAAAGCAATAAAAACAAGACAAATCATGGTTTCATCACACCCCCAACTAATCATGTTGCTAGTCCTCCAACAACCAAGGACTCAGATTGCACTAGAGGGCTATTTCCCTATAGTTTGTTGGCTCTTCTACTCCTCTTTCCTATTTGAGGTAGAAGCCCATCTGATGTGCCAACCGATCCCACCTGGCTTGTTCTGCAACCTGATTAGTCCTCTGCCCCATCCAATGTGGAATAGGATAAAGCAGCAGAGGAGGATGGAAGACCAGTGGTAACAATGTTATCCCATGTTGATTAGCTGAATTTATATATCTCTTTGCCCTGTGGATTGCTGTTGACAAGTTAAAAATTGAGTGAGGCTCCTTTCTCTATAGTGTTGGTGTCAATTCCTTCCATCTACCTTGTGAGAAACCCATAGTTTCCTTACCAATCTTTTCTACCAATTCCCTAAATTTTTGATAGTCCATGGCTTTGCATTCCAATAGTTTGGTTTCTACCTCTATATATTCAATTAAATTAATCCATTCCTCCACTATCTTCTAAGGATTTGGAGATTCTACCCTCAATTTGAAAGGAAGTGACTTCTCTCTCTCTCTCATTATACTGTTGCATTAACTCTCCCCTCCTGTGCTCAGTTTGAATAAATGAGGCTAAGGCTTTCAATTGCACATCCTCGATTACAACTAGGGAATTCCAGTGAGTGTCATAAGGAATGGCAAGTTCATGTAGGTAGAATTCACACAGTTGGTTTTGCATTTCAAGGGTAGCTTTTTGGTAAGTTGTTAGAAATAAGGTAGGTGTAAGTAAGGAGACATGGGCATCACTATATAGCTGGCTAAATTGGAAACTCAAGTACTGCTCTTGCAAATAGAGAGCGTACGCCCTGGCAGGTGGCCTACATCTCATCAATTAAATAGTCATGTCTTCCATTCTATCTACCTTGAACTTCAACCTCTTTATCTCTACATTTTTCATCTCAATTTCCTTACTATGTTTCTCCTCTAATTCACCTTGTTCCTTTACTAATTTATCTATTCAATTCTACAATTGTAAGGTGACTAAGAATAAGGTGACTAGAGCAGGTTCTACAGATTGCTCTTCTGACTGCACAGGCTCTTGGTTTCTTCTATTTATCTCAATGATGGCCAATTGGGTCAATGTTCAAGTCTTGATCCCTATTTCTGGAAGACACGTAACTATTCCTCTAACTTTTTAACATTGTCATTCAATCCAGTTTCTTTTTATTGATAATCATTCAATTTCTCCTCCAACTCTGTAATTTTCTGCATTACCAGTTGTAACTCATCTTTCTCACCCTCTGTCGTGTCTTTAGATTCTAACAATAACTCTTCTTCCTAGGGTTCATCTCGAGGGATTGAGAAAATTGGTTCTTCAATATCAGAGGGAGGCTTATGACTTTTTCTAGCTGTCCATATATCTTCTTCCTCGGACTCTGCATCAGACTCCTCAACAAGTGTATAACCTAATTTTTTTTGTCCTTTGTCAACAAACATGCGCTCCCTCTCGGAGTCAGTATCAAGATCAACTACATTCCTATTTTCAAGTTCCCCTAAAAGTTCTTTTTCCTTTAGGTAACCTAAATGCCTACATGATTGAGTAGGGGTTCCTTGTTTGTTCTTAACTCTAGAAGAAGATGATTTCCCTTTCTTGTTAACTTTTGGAAGGGAAGGGGTTTCGTAGGGAGTTTTAGATGCTGTAAGCGGTGAGCTAGAAGCCTTTGGCTATAGTTTTCGTTTTAGCTTTTTCTTTTTGTGGCTTCTGGTATGCGAGGATACATGTTCTGGCAATGGGGTTGAAATTGGTGAGATTGTAGGTGTAGGGGAACTAGCAAGTTTTTCAATGGGTTTAGCAGAGCTCAGAGTTAGTTGTTCCTCAACAGATACATGGCTACGGGCATGAGAAGCTTCTGGTTGAGAAGAGGCTGCTGGTGCTTCCTCTTCTTCCCCTATTTGGAAATTTTCTACATGTGCCTCTTCTTCTGCCTCTAGTTCAACTCTCACCGATCCCTCATTAACATGATTAACTTCAAGAAATCTTTCCCAAGAAAATTTAGGGTAATGGATAGACATATTTCTTTACTAATAGGACAATCAAACCATGGTGAGATAATGAGGATTGATAACTTTTCCTCCTATATTTAGCTAACATCTGTTTTAACAAATTAAACAGAAAATTCAGGACATTCACTATCCTTCCATGATGCAGATGGCTCAGAAGTTTAAAATGTACAATATAAAGTAAAGATTGGCTTCCATCATGTGTAAGGTATTTAATAATCTGGGAAGCTATTGAGGCCCAAAAATAGGGTAAATAAATTTGTTTGGTACCTTGAGATGTTGATTCTAACCTTTCTCCTGGTCGTATGAACTTGACCCTTGCAAAAATGGCGTATGCTCTAATAGGAAATTCCTCTCCAGCTGCTCGTAGCCCTATAACTTCAGTTATAGCAACTATAGTCATGTCAACCCTTAAACCTTTGACTGTAGCTTCCTCATTATGGAATGTCTCTGCAAACTTTTGAGTAATGTCCTCGTTATACTCTGCTATCCTGAGAAAATATTGCAACCATCTTGCCTGCTGAAAAACTGGCAAGGATTCCATGTTAGCCAATAGTGCTGAGTGAACAATAGGTTCTCTTCTAATGGGGTCACTACCCATTATGGTATCTTAGGAAAACACGCAATACCCTTGTTTTCAATTTGTTGTTCTCAATCCTCTCAATCCTCTATTTGATACCCAATGCTACTCACCAGGACCTTATTACCAATTGCTTTTGTTGTTTGCTTGATTTGTTTAGCTTGAATGTTATGTGATGGATGGTAATAATTATGGAGTAAGGGGTTTGGAAGTTTGATTTGAAGTTTGAATGTACGTAAAATAATATTGAATCCCCCAACTAAAATTTCATTTGTCCTCAAATGAGAAGACTAGCAATGGTACGAAGAAATGGTTTCAAAGCATGTTGAATTGATATAATATGGAAAATTAATTATGTGTGAATAAAGAAAGTCATGAAATAAGTAGCAATAAATGTTAATTAAACCAATGAGCGAGATGAATACCATTGAGGTGGTGCCTAAATTGGAATTGTTGCATGTAAACATGATTGCATGGCAGATTGAGTTGATGTCCTCAACGAACAAGCTGGAGCAAATCACAATGACGTGATAGTGACAAAGTGTGCTGACAGAATACAGTAGATGTGTGACAAGTAGCAAAGAAGTACTATCCAATTAAAAGATGGTGACATGCATATGACATGATAAAAGGTGTTGTAGGAAGCATTGGCTGCATGCACACCATCAGAACATGAAATAAACAGGTCCCATATGCATTGGTTGTGGGTGCAGATGTTACAGGTCCCAAGTGAATGAAAAACCCTTGGCTGCAGGTGTAGCAAATACAATTCCCATGGAACAGTAGATTACCTTTGGCTATAGGTCCCTTCGATGAAGTGGTTGAATGCCAAAGGAGAGTTCTAGTGTAGAATGGTACTGAAATGATGGAGCCTAATTTTTTGATTGGAAGATCACCTTGTTTTATTGCTATTGCTATGTGTTGTGTGTTTTTATTTATGTACAAAGTTTGTAGAACACAAACTTACTTATGGAACTTCAGTCAAGTTGGTAGCTTGACCAATTATTGGAACAATATGATCAACTAATACTTGGTTGGAATCCTCACCGGAGGTAGAGTGTTGTGGAACTTAAGTCAAGCTGGCAGCTAGATTTGGTGCTGGAACATTATTTTCAGCTGCTACCTAGTTGGAAACCTCATATGAGGCAAGAGGCTGTGGATCTTCATTATCCATATCCACCTTTAATTGTTGGAGAAATGCAGCTTTACTTAAAGGCTTCTTATACAATTTCAATCTATGCCCATCAACCATCAGTGATAATCTAACTTGGTCAATTGTAGTTAATTAAACTGCACCATTTGGGAAAGCTTCTTTGATCTCATAAGGGCCTAACCATCTTGCCTGCAATTTGCCCTTATGATCTTTATACCTGGAGTCATCCAGAAGTGCCCAATCACCTGCCTAAAAGTCCTTGGTTTTGATATACTAATCATGCCATTTGATTCTCTAATTTTGAACTAATTCAATGTGATGAACTACTTCCATCCTTAACTCCTCCAAGGCATTAAGCTAATGCAGTCTTTCCTTTTGAGCTATTGACAGGTCCATACTAAGTTGGACAGTTGTTCTCAGTGTTTTATACTCAAACTCAATAGGAAGGACAACCTTCTTTCCACAAACTAACTCATAAGGTGTGTACTCTGTTGTCTTCCATGTAATTCTATATGCCCAAACTGCTTCAGAGAGTCTGACTGCCCAATCTTTCTTATGCACTGCAACTGTATTTGTCAATATTGCCTCAAGCTCTCTGTTGGTCATCTCAATTTGACCATTTGACTGTGGATGATAGGAAGTGAACTTTTTATGCCTAATTTCATACTCCCGAACAAGGCTAGCAATTAGTGCAGATGTAAATTGTGGCCCTTAATCCATGACTATTTCCCTTGGGACCCCATACCTTGTAAATATTTCTTCATAGCGTAATGCAACAACTTTACTATCTCTAGCTATTGTCAAGGCTTTCACTTCCACCCATTTTGTAAGGTAATCAATGCAAACAAGTATATATTCCTTGTGGTTAGAAGGTGGATTAATGGGTCCAATAAAATTAATGCCCCATTTGTCAAATGGTGTGACCACCAGCTGTGGTTGTAAAGGCATTTCATCACTTCTTGTAGGTCTGCCCATCCTTTAACAATGGTCACATCTTCTTGTATAGAGAGTTGTATCTTTATGCAATGTTGGCCAATAATATCCAATATTCAGAATTTTGACTACTATTCTCTTGGCTACAAAGTGTCCACCACAAGGTTCATCATGGCAAGCTCTGAGAATGTCATACACTTCATCTTCCCTAATGCACCTTCTCATTATATGATCATGTCCTGTATATAAAAGATAACCAAATACCCATGAATAGGAAAAGCTGCACTCCACAAGGTGGCGCTTCTCTCTAGGTGAGAGGTGTGGAGGTGTTTTCCCTATGACTAGATACTTTGCTATATCTGGATACCAAGGAGTTTGTACAGTCAGTGCAAATAAGTGTTCATCTAGAAAAGAATCATTAATGACTAGGTCCTCATTACAAGTAGGGAGCCTAGAGAAGAAATCATCAACAACATTGGGCTTCCCTGGCTTGTCTACAATGGTGATATCAATTTCCTGAAGGAGTGGTAACCATTTAACCAATTTGCCACTTACCACTAGTTTATTCATCAGATATCTTATTGTTGCATGATCAGTGTGAATGAAAACAGGATACCCAGTGATATAATGCCTGAACTTATTAATTGCACAAACAATAGCTAACATTTCTTTCTCAGTAACAGTATAGTTAAGTTCAACACCTTGAAAATTCTTGCTGATGTAATAAATTGCATATTCCACATTCCCTTCTTTTTGTCCTAACACAACTCCTACTGCAAAATCAGAAGCATCTGTATGTATATGGAAAGGAATTGCCCAATTAGGTCCTCTAAGTACAAGTGTCTTTGTTAATGACTCTTTGAGATGGTCAAAGGATATCTGACAGTCAGTTGTCCAATTAAATGTTGTGTCTTTAGAGAGTAAGACAAACAAAGGAGCAACAATCTTACTAAAATCCTTTATAAATCTTCTATAATACCTTGCATGACCTAGAAAACTTCTGATATCCTTTTATTTTTGAGGAACAGGTAAGGTTGAAATGATTTCAATTTTGTGTGGATCCACTTGAATTCCTGCTTTTGACACAAAGTGACCAATCACTACTCCTTCCTGCATCATCATGAAACATTTTTCATGTCGACTAAGGGACGGATTATGATCCTGACATCTCTACAATACTTTTTAAAGGTTCTTCAAGGCCTCCTCATAAGACTCTCCAAAAGTGGTAAAATCATCCATATAAACTTCCATAGAGTCATGAGCAAGGTCAACAAAGATGCTTAAAACAACTCTCTAAAATGTGGCAGGTGCATTGCAGAGTCCAAATGGAAGGACATAATAAGCATATGTCCCCCATGGGCATGTGAGTGTGGTCTTATCTTGGTCTTTAGGGGCATATCTTGATCTGGTTATATCCACTGAATCCATCAAGAAAAGAAAAATACTTTTTTCTAGCCAAGGAGTATAGGACCTGGTCAATGTAAGGAAGAGGAAAATGATCTTTCCCAGTGGCAGTATTTAATTCTATGTAGTCTACACAAACTCTCCACTTACCTCCTTTATCTAGCACTATTACCGATGGAGACACCCATTGGCTTCTGATATTGGGTATATGAATCCCACATCCAGTAATTTCTGCAATTCATTCTTCACTATATCTCTTACTACATGATTCATCCTTCTTTGAGGCTGCCTAACTAGTCTAAATCCTTCGTTAATGTATATCCTATGAATGCAAAGATTAGGGTCAATTCCCTTCATATCATGATAGTCCCATGCAAATGTTGTCTTGTGATTTTGTAGCATTTTAACCAGTTTAGTCTTCTGTAAGTGTTCTGCCTGGTGTAATGTCAACTGGTGTTGTCATAGGAATCATAGAGGCAATATCCAACCTTGATAAGTTGAGACTACAACTATGAGGTAACAAGTGATGAAACATTTTGCTAGAGGAAGCACAGGCTAGAGTATTGATTGTAGGTAGAACATTGTGAAGATGGCAGGCCATACATATTATACATGGGTCTTGTTGTATATTTGTTCCATAATTGTTTTGTATTACACTAGAAAGCACTTCATCTTCATCCTGAATAGCCAATAGTAGGTCTCTTTCAATTGTCATTAATGTCTAAAGAGAATATTGGTTTGGATCCCCTAGGTCTAGACAAAAAAATTGCTCCATATCAGTAAAAGGTTGAGCAGGTGGATAAAGGACCAACTTCTTTGTTACATTCCCATTGGAAATTATCATATTTCCTAACCGACATCCTATGAAGGCATCTGTTGTTGCCAACCAGGGTCTCCCTAGGATGAGTGGATATCCTCCTACTGCTAGCCTTGGGTTGTAAGATTATAAAGTCTGCAGGGTATTCCCATGAATCCAATGTGATAACAAGATCTTCAATAACCCCTTCTAGCTTGATTGTGAACCTATCTGCCAACTGGAGTATTGTGGGAGTAGGTCTGAGGTTATCTAGCTGAAGGTTACTCATTGTTTCTTTTGTCATTACATTAATGGTTGCACCTAGGTTGATCAAGGTGTTTTTGATAAGGGTACCATTGATGTTTACATCAACCACAGGGCTTCCAAGATTTGCATATTTTGGAACAACCAAGTTACCTAACATGATATCAACAAGTTGTCCTATAACATGAACTGCCTAAGGATCTTTCCTCTTCCTTCCTGGTTTCTTAAGGCATAAATCCCTATGGCTTTGGTATATATGGGCACATACTTGATGGCTTGGATGAGGGGAATTTTAACACATCTTTTAGTTGCCCCATGAAATCAAAATCATGTTTAGATGGAGTTGGTGGAGGGTGCATTTTCAATCTATCTAGAAATGGAGGGTTTTTGGTAATGGTTTCTTCTTGCAGAGAGATTTGCTTAGAAGAATTTTGTTGGTTATTCAGATGGTTGTCAGTGACAAAGGGTGATTCCTCGTCAGGAAGTTTTGTGATGAGCGATGATGATGGTCTAGCAAGCATCTTTCTTGAGCATGGGTGCACATCACTAACTTCAACTGTATAGGTTGGGTATTGGATGGCTTCATTAGTATAGGCATGTTGAACAAGGTTGTTGTTAGGGTTAGGTGCAAGTTGTGTTGACAATTGAGTAGCTCTAGGCTGGGTAGGAGTAGGTGAGGCTATATTTGGCATGAGGGCAGGTTGTTGAGGCAGGGTTTGCTATGGCTATGGGTAGTTCAAATTTGGATTTTGCCAAGGTTGGTTCCCATGCTATTATTGTGGCCATGGGTTTTGATTGGCTTGCCATTGTGGATTATAATTTGAGGATTGGGATGGCTACTATGGCCATGCCCCCTGCTACTGGGTCCAACTAGGTGGCATGGTTGACCATTGCTGCTGTAGCCAGTTATACCAAGGTGCATTGTTCTAATTATGAGGATTTGAGATAGGCGGTGTAAATGACATGGAGTTGGTCAAGGGGCCCTGAGGCATACCTTGTCTTTGTTGCCATGGCCTTCATTGTGCAATGTAGAACACTTGACCTTCTTCATATTCTATGGCTCTGAAATCTGCGTTCTCATTCTTACCCTCAGAAATACTAGCAAGTCCCTTGCATCGGCAATTGAGCTTCTCCAGTCGACAATGTGGATAGTATTCACTCAAAGCTGCCTCTAATGCCTCTTGTTTCTTCTTTATGTGCAGAGTGTCCAGCTGTGTTGCCAAATGGCCTATGATATCCTCTTTCATGTTGGACAGGAGATTGTTGAGCTCTACTCTAGAGACTCTAGGGGATGATTTACTTGACGACAAGGTTCTAAAACCTCTAATTTTCTTTAGAGTAGAATGTGAATAGTTTATGCAGATTTGACAAATTTCATCAAATCCCAATTGGGAAATATCTCCCACTCTAATTAGATTAAGTGCATCCATACATTCTTCACTCACACCTCTTAGAAAGACCAGCTTGAGTGACTCTGGAGAGAGCCTATTCTACCTTAACTTCTTAAGGCAAAACTGAAATCTCTCTACATAATCTTCTAGGGGCTCATCTTCTTTTTGTGACATCCTGAAGATGTCACCCCCCTTCATGTCTCTGCCACGACAATAGTCCTGATATTTCTGCAAGAACTTCTCCTTCATGGTGGCCCAAGTAGTTATAGAATTCTCACCCAAACCCATAAACCATCTTAATGCAACATCCTTGAGGGTGGTTGGGAAGAGCTTGAGCTTGTATGCATCTGTAGTGTAATCATAACTCCTACAGAGTACATCAAACTCAAAGAGAAATGTATCAGGGTCTTCAGTGATTAGCCCATGAAAGTTTGGTAGAGCTAAAGGAGGGATATTTTCAAGGTGTCAACTCTCTCATGGTTTGTAATAGGAAAGGCAAAGGTGACTGGTTCAGTTGGGTTTTCTACTTCTTCGTCTGCCATGATGTCTTGGTTCCAATCTGCAATATCTTCAAAATCCTTAGTGTTCTCCAGACCAAGGGATGATTCAAAGTCTTCTTCTTCTTATGTTGAACGGGTTGGAAGAAACCTCCCTCTATGGTCTCTTGGTCGCTGCATACAATAATGTATGAGCTAATGGCCCTGTTACTGCACCGTGTTAGTGAATATTTTCAAGATAGATTGAATATCCAAGTGATCCTAAATGCTGAAAAAGAAAGTATTATGTCCTAATAAAGCAAGTATAAGCATAAATCAACAAGAACTTAGAAACTTTAAACCTTGGCACCATCTTCGGCAATGATGCCAAAAATGTCAAACTCCATTATTAAAAAATACATTGATGCAGAAAGGGCATGCACTCTACTCAACAGACTGACGGATCCTATATCAAGCAACCTACTAGTTATATAACGTGCTACATTTACATTGTCAAACTAGGGAATCGTATTCTTCTTGGATGATGCCTATACCGTGTGTACAATCGAGGAATCCTGAGTTTTATTCTAGAGGTTGTGTAAGGGAACTAAATAAAGTAAATACAATACTCTAAGTAAATAGGAATAATGGAAAATAACTAAGCCTATCTAACACAACAATAATCAAATGATTCTCTATAACTTCTATGTAAGAGAGTAACTGACAATTGGTTCAGTTGGTGATCACCTTGACTCAATGAAGTTAATAACATAAATTACCAAAGTTAAACTACTTCACATTACTCACAACAACATACATCAATCACACATTTATATAAACATACAATTTATAAATTGAACATATGAAAAAGGTGGAGAAACACCATACCTCTAGTGGCCGGCTTGAGTGACTATGATCCTGCAAGATCTAGCTAAATCTCTACTGAATCTTTGTAGTCATTAATAGAACTCAAAACACATATTCCTTTATTGAATGCAAAGGTAACAACGATACAACAAAATCTGATACTATATCTCTGTTCAATCTGTACGAAGCAAAATCTAATCTCATCTCCTCTAGCTAACCGAGATCAACATTGTTTATATGAATAAAGCTACTGAATAATAAATGCCACTATTGTCCATTATCCCACATCATAGGAAAATGAATTTATTACAGAGCAACTAGAAATAGAAAACTAACTAACATGAAGGCGACATAGATAATACAGTCCTACTGCAACTCGATCTCTTCATTATCCACGAAGAATAATCAATGACTTAGAAACATAACATAAAACACGTTCTAGATTCCTTCATCATTTAGGATTGCATTATTCATTGAAGGATAACCGTTATGGAGTCATGGATGACTAATCCCAGTCAATTCAGAATCTTCTTCCTTTGGCTGCAGGTATCTGTATCATCTTCTGTGGATATCAACATCTCCTTCAGTTGCGGGTTGTCCAGTGTTCTTCATGATATGAAGCCACACTTTTACTGCATGAGGAGTTAGTACACCACATAGTATTTATGCATCACTATTACTAAAATCAACATAAAGTACTAACATATTACATGAACAATCAATCATCCACACATCATTAATTAACATGTTATATACCATCTTCATGCTTTAGTGTCTTAAGTATAAACATAGACGTAATTAATACATATATGAGTCTAGAAATGTCTTTGGGAAATAGGTAATTAAAGCAATAAAAACAAGACAAATCATGGTCTCATCAACAACTATAATAATATTACTTAAGTAAATTAGCCTCTAGTCTTCTCTAGACCACATAGGCTCTACTCAACTTCATGTTTCTCATAGAATTACAATAGAACATGGGTTTCTATTCTCAGGTAATTAAACTCTGATAAATATTCTTTGTAACATAAATATTGTTAATAAAGCTTGATCTCCAAAATAGATTATGAGTCTACAGAGAATAATAAACAATGTTAAATCAAATAGTCTCCTTTCTTCCACTAACTATGGATATAGAAAGGTTAAATACCTATGTATATCATCCTTGTACATATATATATATATATATATATATATATATATATATATATATATATATATATATATACTTACTTACTTTATGAGCATATAAAATACTATGATCGTACCTTGAAGTTCTAATGGTATCCAATATCATTCTTGTTTTCTTAGGATAGAAAAGACCTTACACTAAGTCTTAGGATGAAAACTATACAACTTGAAAATAGGATTCATCACTATCCTACTTATTGATCTCAACTCGTATATCTCAATAGAGTTCTTTGGAGGCTCAGTTTGGTTACAAACAAATATAAACATCTCAATTATATAATAATAATGAGATAGTAAAAGCATCTCGGCCTGTCATAGACATACATCTATTCCTCCTGCTAAAAGTATACACAATGACCACTAAGAGAAGTCTCTGAGTTTCCTTTTCGTAGAATAAGCTGATATAATACAAAGTTAAATGGATATAAACTTATTCTAATCATACAAATAAAATGTAAAGCTAGTTGTTGTCTATTACAATCTGGACAAACATGACTAATCGGTCTCAAGTTACATAGGCTTTAACAAGTTATCAACCATGAACTTACACATCACGATATAGTAAGATAATGGCCTTATATCTCTCGAAGATAAACAAAGGTTATCGGTCATAAGACATAGGAGAAATTTACTTGCATCGGCCATAAAACACAGTAATATTTGGCCTTATATTTAAAGAGTATTGACCTTATAATCTAGTAGAGTTTTGGCCTTAAAAGATATACAGTATCAACCAAAACGTACACAGAGTATTGATTATAAAAAATGCAGAGTAACGACTCTAAAGTGATGCAAAGCATTGAATCACATGCAGAGCATGAACTGTAACATATACTTAGAATCGATTATAACATATATAAATCAAAACTATTCATAAAAACTACCATTACAAGAGAGGAACCCATTTGATATCGACCACGGACTCCGTTCTTTTGCGCTCAATTCCCTCTCTCACTTGCTATCTAAGAACTTCTAGATTTCCTCATGTTATCTCCCTCTACTATGTCAGTGTCCTCTTAATGAAAACACTCCCACAGTGTTTAATAGCCACACCATAACCGCATTTATTTCTCCTCGTTCATAGCCTATAAAGATTCCTCATAGGCATGCAATGAAGAGGAAGTGATGGTCATAAAAGACCACTCTTCATGTCGGTTCAAGAGCTCCTCCTAACTCTCTTAATCAATTAGGGAGTAAAGGAGTCGAGCCACTATAACACTATTTTCACTATCATGGAATCTTAGCCATGTTATAAGAAGTCTAATCGACCACCTCAAAGGTTTAACTTCTTAAATCACATTAAAATATGTAAGTATTTATAAATATAACCACAAGGCGAAGAAAAACACCCAAAACTTACATTTTCATAAACATCCGTAAGGATACGACAATGGGGTTGAGATTTCTCCCCCTCTCTATTTCGTAAAAACACCAAAGAAAGGATAAGTTAACTAGCGGATCACTTATCGGAAATCACCGACAATAAAATAATATAAAATAACCTCTAATAAAATAGTTAAAATACCACAAACTATAATCATAGAGCAAAAGGAAAAATAACGACTATTGACCTTATCTCGTCGAGAGTCATTTTATCCTGGCTTGGTTTTTCGACAAAACCTTCACTAATGGTTTTTTACGTCAAATCGACGATTGTCGAGTCAAAACCCAAAACTTTGACCAAATAGGTCTAACACAACTTACCACTTACGATGAGGTTCACTAGACATTAAAAACACAAAACTTAGGTGGCAACAACCTATCATTTCCAAACGTCTATTCACTTCTCTCCGACGATGCTCTCCCTCTCTTTCTTGGAGGGCAGAAATTTGTTTCCTGCTTACAACTCATAATCACCAAACTGGGATTAGTGTATCATGAGTCAATCCGTATACATTATGAATTAATAATCACGATAACATATAATCACATGTCTAAATTCTATGCATTTAATCATAAACTCATGAAATCATTGATTTATCCTGCATATTCTCTAAACATTAAATCATTAATCCATGCAAAATTATCCACTAATTGCATAAAAGTGAAAAGTAAAATATAATCAACATTTGGGATGTGACATTTTAAAGAATTAAAATAATCTTATTAAATTTTCCCGCTCACTTGCTAGGCGCCCACTTAAGGAGGTCATATCACCACTTTATAAATTATAACACTTAAGTGAACAATTAAACATTAAAAATTAGAAACTTAAGTGTATAATTCAGATACTCCACTCAAGTCGCAGAAAGCGCCACCAAGGCGTCAAAAACTTAAACTGAACATGCCTTACAAAACAAAAATCAGTTTCTCTAAAATCTTTGGAGTCCCCCTACCAACTCCAATTAGTTTACAAGAACTCGATGAATAGGCTAATTGTCACCAAACTGGCTAGGCCTGAGAATGGGACATTACAACCCTGCCCTATCCATTGAAGTTTGTCTACAAGAAAGTCTTCTATTAGTTTGTCAGTGTGCTCACCTTCCCCACAATATTTCATCCCTTATATTATTATATTTGTAGCTCTATCATGTCGGTCTCTTTCCTCCCACATTTGTAATTTGACTTGTTTCTCTATGAGTTATTTTTGAGTCTTTGTTGGCCATTTTACCACTTGAACCCACAACTATGCCCCTTCAAATTGATCCTTTAACTTAGCCTCTTTGACCTCCATGTTTAATGAGGCAAGGCTAGACAAAACAACAAGCTTTTAATAAGATCCCAAGTAGAAAATCTAATATAAAAAGAAACTTAATGAATAAATAGCTTTTAAAGTCCATGAGGCTAAAAATAGCCTATGGGACCACCAGCCTTGTTTTAATCTTTTGCATTTCAATCCTTTTCCTGTTCAAATTGAGGATGAGCCCCCCAAAATTTGCAACATTCTCTTCACTGAATAAACTATGCCAAGAAAGAGCTGTCAAACTACTGGTATACTTGTCCCTGGTGTCCTTGAAAGCCTCACACTCCATAATAAAGTGTTTTTTTGATTCCACTGCCTCGATAGTGCAGAAAATACACACCCGTTCTTCCCATGTTTCTTTAGGTCTTTTCCACTGCCCTGTTTCACACCGGAGTTGATGAGAGTTAGATATTAATTGAGCAATAAGAATCGTAGCTCTCCATGAAATACAAGCCCCTATGTATGTTTTTTGTTGATGGTCACGAGTAGGGTTGAATTCGTCAAGATAGTATTTCTTCTTCCTCCCAAGCACTTTCCCACATAAACACTTGCTGAACTTATCCATAACAAAAGCCTTTACCTCTTTGCTATTAGTGGGGCAAGCATTCAAATAGATATTCCATTTGTTCATCCATTTGTTGTTTTGTCTCATCCAAGTCTTCTTTCTTTCACTTATGGTGTCATTGAAAACAACTTTAGGCCATCTACTTACCTCCATTTGCTCAATTCTTTTCAAATACCTTATTAGACGCATCATAGCAATAGCTTCAATAGGAGTTGCCCCTGTTTCACACAACATTATCTCATAAGGAACCAAACCTTTTAATTTGAACTTGCTTGTGATCAAGCACTTTTGAATTTTCTCAATTTGTTTCCACTTTGAATTTGAAGTGCTGCTAGCCCACAATTCACAACCATAAAGCACGACCGGAAGCACCAAAAAACCAAAAAGAACTTGCGTAGTGTTCCAATCCCATAACTTTGCCTCTCTACATCTATTCTGAATAACATATAATGCTTTCCACCCTCCTAAAGTTCTCTTCTTTCTGCAACTCTCCCAACTAAGCTTGTTGTTGAAGTCAAACCCAAGGTATTTAAACTCTATTACTTCTCCCAGAATATTACCTTCAAAGTAGAACATATGCTGGGTCCTCTTTCTTTTGTTGGAGAAGATCATGATCTTGGTCTTATTGGTATTGACTTGCATCCCCACCATTCTGCATAAGTGTTCAAGGGCATATAAGTGCTCTTGCAACCCTTGAACCGTCTTATCAATCAAAATAAGGTCGTCAGCATATAAAAGAAACTTTATCACAAATTCCCCAAAAAAAGACACCATCTCCTCCTTGTATGTTGAGCCACTCTTCAAGTTTGTCAATATATAAACCAAAAAGAGTAGAAGAAAGCGAGCAACCTTGCTTGACCCCAATATCACTCCTAAAACTCTCTACAATACCTACTGAAGTTTTGATTTTGACTTTTACCTCTTCATAAAGCCTATGGATAGCTGCTCTAAGATGTGTATGGAGCCCAAGTTCTTCCATTCTACACCATAGCTTATCCCTAGGTATCGTGTCAAAAGCCTTTTTGAAGTCAACAAAACAACAAAAGGTTTCCTCCCTTTCCTCCCAAACTTTTTCAATGACATGCCTTAACGTGATTCCATGATCAACCGTAGAGTGTTTGGGTCTAAAACTTGCTTGCCCTTTTGCACGCTTTTCTTTTTCTTCTGCCCATTTGCTGATTCTATTTTCTACCATGCTACCAAATAATTTTGCAAACAAATGATTGATCATAATGGTCTTGTAATTTGAAGGGTTATTAACGCCACCACTCTTAAAAAGAGGTATTGCTGTGTTGGTTGTCCAATTTTTAGGGAACTCTTGCTGAATGATGTTAAAAATTCTCATAATGTGTGGTGCGAGAGTACTCACTCCTTATTTTAGATACTCCGCTTGAAGCTCAACCAAATCCTTAGCTTTTCCTACACCCAATTTTTTAATACCAATCTCCACTTCTTGCAAGGTGAAAAGTTTTGTTGAGATGTTGATCAGGGGGGAGGCTCAACCTATTCCTACTCATAAAGTTGTCTTGTATAGTCTAACCATTGATTTGCTGAAATGTTTTTTCATTTTGTTCCTTTTTTGATTTTGAAGCTCCTTGGAGAAAAGCTTTGAGTTATTCTTTCCTAGATAAATTAACTCTTCTCTTGAACTCCTTGTTTTCACTTAGACCAGGTGCTATTCCTTTCTTACTACTCTTGATATATTTAATCTGTTTGGTCCCATGGATGTCATTTAAATTTTCGTTCATACATTTACAACGGGCAGAGTGTGGTAGACTACGTTATCTGCTCCCAAAGTTCTCTATTCAGGCAGTTGGAGTTCAAAATTGGGAGCTGCCCCTTGGAACTAAAGTCTGATCATATGCCTTTATTTGTTAAATTTGGCCTTATCGAAAACAACCAACAAAGAGGGCAAGACCAAAACTTGCACAAGGAGGCACACGTGCAAGGTAAAATCATTGTGAGCCAAGAAAATCAAGAGCTCTTTGCTGTTGCCCTTGAACAACACCTTCAGATGGAGAAAAGCAACACAACGGGGAAAGAAAACAGTGAAACTAGGGGGTTTATTGATAGCAGTATGGTGATTCCGATAATCCACAAAGCCTTAAAGGTTTGCAAGAGATCTCAACCCAAAAAGGGGATTGCAAATACTTTTCCAACTAATTCATGGTATGATGAAGAGTGCAAGGATGCTAAACGATCCCTCAAAGAGAATAAGACTAACAAGCGCAATAAGAAAAAGTATGAGCAGCTGATAAGAGTAAAAAAAGAGAGATATATGATATCAAGTAGAAAATAATTACTTTTGTTAGGTAAGCATAACCTGAAAGGCTTTTGGAGAGAGTTGCAACAAAATCTAAAACAAGTTGAAAACAATATCTCAGGGGACCAATGGTTGGAATACGCCAAGAGCTTGTATGAGTGGTCATAGTTGGATGATAACCCACCCGTTATTTTCACTTCTACCGAGCTCTTCTCGGTAGAAGATATCAAGAAATGAATAAAGAATCTAGCAAGTGGTAAAGCTAAAGACATTGATGGGTTGCAAGCTGAGTTTCTAAAGTGGGGGGTTGATCTTCTTTCTCCTCACATCAAGATTATCTTTAACAGCGTCACACAGGTTGCCTTTCCTGAGGAATGGACAACTAGTGTCGTTGTCCCTTTTTTTAAGAGTGGTGACATCAATAACCCCTCTAATTACCGCACTATTTTGATCAACCCTCTTCTGGGAAAGTTGTTTGGGAGCATGTTAGAGTGTAGAATCAACGATTGGACTGACAAAAAGGGAAAAAGAGCTAAAGGGCAGGCAGGTTTCAGGCCTAAACACTTGACTATCGATCACTGCATGACTCTTAGGCACTTCATCGAGAAGGTTTGGGACACCCAAGGTGGGGAAGCTTTCTGTTGCTTTGTTGATTTTAAGAAAGCCTTTGATATGGTGCCTAGGGACAAACTTTGGTGTAGGATGGAGGAACTTGGGATTCCAGAGGAATTCCAGAGGAGTATTGAGCGGCAGTGCATAAGCTTTATGAACAGGTCAGGGCTAAAATCAGAACTAGAGAGGGTTTGTTTGAATGCTTTAGCAGCATGTCAAACCACAAGTGGAAACAACTTGAAAGAATTCAAAAACACCTTATTACCAGCAATTTTAAAGTCAAATTGACAGTCCCTTATGAGATTCTTTTAGCAGAAGCGAGTTTGTTCTTGCTAGAGGCATCGGCTATTATAAGACTTTTAAGTTACTTAAAAAAGGTGGAAAATATGGACGAGCATCACTAGCCCAAAATGGTGTTGGGGGAGAATCTTGACTGTAGGAAAAAGACGTGGATGAAGCAAAACAAGAAATGGATGGATAAGTGGGACATTAACTTGATTGCCCTAATAATAAGGAAGAAATAAAAAAGTTTGTGTTAGATAAATTCAGGACTGCCATGTGGCCAAATCAAATTAGCAGAAAAAAAGAGCTTTATATTAGATAGTTCAATCCTTCGAGGGAGCATGGTGAAAAAGATTATATGTGGGTTGCTCTCAGGGGAAAGGCGAGGATTTTAGTGGCTCAGCCGAGGACCGGGTCCCATCGTCTTACATGTGAGACGGGTAGGTGGACGATTCCCAAGGAAGAGTGGGCCGAAAGATCATGCATTTTTTGCGACAAAGGTGTGGTTGAAACGGAATGGAATTATGTCACTAAGTGTGCTGCATATACGAATATTCATGGTCAGTTTGATAACAACTGGAATGTGAACAACCTTAGTGAGTTATTCAAGGAGCCTCGGTTACTCAATACAGGTCAAGATACACAGCAGAAAATTTGATCTCCAAAGGAGATTGAAAATATCTCGTGGACGTCATTAAAATCTTTCATTCATTCATTCATTCTTATTGGCGCTCCGGATGCTTCCATGCGTCAATAGTTGGAGATCGACGACGATCGCGTATTGTGTTGCCAAATGTTACGTGCACTTTCAAACTGACCAACAATTAAAGAAGACAATTCAAAGTCGCTGAAAAACACAGAGACTTAAATGGTGAGGGTTAAGAAATGGGGGTCAGCAAGCTATCTCACAATCTTAATTTGGCTTTCTTCAGCACTCCTCCTTTTGATTTTCTTTAAAATGGCATCCACAAATATGTCCAAGGACGATGATAACGCGATCTCAAATGTTCCGGGTAAATAAAACGTTAGAATTTTCTCTGTAACTTGTTGAATTGAACTCAAAACCACAAATAATTTATCTTGAAGGTGTCTCATTTGCTGTTTTGTAGAGCCTTTATCGGATTATAACAAGCAAAGGACCGAACTGTATGAGAAAATGTCAAGGGATCTATATGAGCACGGTGCGGCTTTTCTTGCTGGTGGAGAAACGTCTCAGTCCCTCTCACTTTCAGAACTTTTTACACTAAAGAATGGCACCGTTACTCCTGTTCTCAGGGTCAGTTTCTTTGATCTTTACATATGGATTTTATTGGTGGTTGCATTGTAGATTATTCTTGAAGAAAATTATAAAAAGCTGCCTCTTTGGTTGTTATAACTCATACGCATGTAAACCCAGATGTAATATCGCCCACAGTCGCTGCCCTGTGCCATATTCAAGCAAACGTGTATGCAAAGTCATTGCCCATATATTTCATACTCGAGCAATTGTAGATACAAAAGCATTGGAGCCTTAGGGGAATTTTAAACTTGGGTTTATATGGGTTTGAGCTTGTAAGTAAATTTCTATTTGGGTTTGAATCACTAAACGAATTTGTCTATGGGTGTAAGCCAGTAAACAAATGAAGTCACTGTGAACTTAGGTACTTAATTGTTCGCTTCTTGTTGGCATAGGTGTTGTGATGTATATTATGGGTATGCATGTTATGATTCTACTGGAATTAACTTGTGTCTATTTTCTGCAATTTGATCTATTCCCATGGCTGGAGTTAGAAAGGAATCAAACTTATTGCTAGCACTTTTGTTGGTGAATTTATTTTCAGGTAGCAGATCCTCCAGTCAGGGCGAATGTGCTCTATCTCAATCCCATATTTTCAGAGCCAATAGCGTGAGTGCACCTTACTCACTCTAATGTTGGTTAACATTGCATGTTAAATGTATTTCCTTGTAATAACCAGTACTAAATGCACAAATAACAGACACAAAATAGTTCAGAACAATTATACTTTTTTATATTTTTTATAATTTTCTGCTAACTATATGCAGTCAAAGGGAAATCTACCAATCTAATACAACTTACTGGGTACTCCCAGCTTACAAACTCTATACTAACTGATGTGTACTGCTCCTGAAGCTTTCTGTCCCCAAGATGGTTCACGCATGAATTTTGTCCCAATGCACCCAGCTGCTGTGGCAATGCCACTAATACTGAAACGAGAGTTGAATGTTTGTTACTTTTCTAAAAAGTCCCTTCTCTTCTTCGTTATGCTCTGTTTTATAGACCCAGCTCCCAATGATCCTCAATCATGGGAAGTCAGTCCACAAATGGTGGCAACTAACTGACAATTAATTTTCTCAAACATAGGCAGCTAACTAAACAACACTCCCTCAAAACTGTCGATCCACAATCATAGGCAATTACTTCTAAATTGGTGGCAGTTAACTGGTCAGTCCACTCCTCAATCAGCAGTGTTAACTGATAGGCACTGAAGACTCAGCCGCTGCTTAACTAGAAGACACAAATACTCAGCCGCTGCTCAACTGGAGGACACAAGACTCAGCCGCCTTATTCCTAAAATGCAACATATATCTCTAACTGAAAACTGAAAGTAACTACCAACTTATCTAATTGCTAATCCTACGTTGACAGTCCATTCACTAAATAGCTGTAGATTGAAAAATGGGACATGAGACTTCCTGAATTTGCTTGCCCTTAAGCAAACAAAGTTGGGTGATCTCGGATGTCAACCGATTCCCAAGCAGCATTTTACAGCACTCTGTACTATTCCTACTGGTATTACCTCATCTTTAGCCTGACAGATTTTGCTCTTTGTTGCGCTGGGGATTCCTTACAGTGACTCATTGAATTCAACATGTTTGCCCAAGACGCTCAAGCACAATTCATCAAGTGGAGGAGTTAAAATCTACGTTTTAAAGTCTTCATCTTGTGTAGGTGTCCATTCAATTAGAGAAGCAGATTTCCCACTTCCAGTGAGATTTTTTTTCCAAGTTGCTACTACTGCTCTTTCTTCTACCAAGCACTTGACAGTAGAAAATAGACTGGCTCAATCTCTTCTCTCGTCATCACTTCTCCCTTCAATATTAGGCAGAGGTCTTTGCTGAGAAGCTGAGGGTTGTTTATTTTCAGACATAAAGGAAGCAACATGTGCATCCCGCCTTAGTGCTATTGCACGAAACCTATCTTTGGCTGGAACTCTATTATTCTGTTCCTGAATTTGGTTTTGGGGAGTAGCATCTACTTCCATTACATCTTGCTTTGCAGCTCCATCATTATGATTTTGCCTTTGTTTTTGTTGTGTATTTTGTTGACCATCTTCACCAGCTGGATCTGCTGGTTCAGCAATACAAAGAGTACCGTCAACTACATGGTATTTTTGCATTTGAAGGAATCTCTTTATCCCTGCAATATCCATCTGAATGATTTCTCATTTCTTCATTGTTGTTAGGTCTACCCTTGGTACTTGTCATAGCCTCCTTGTCAGATTCATCATTTGTAGAATTCATTTCTTTCTCAGACACATTGTTTTCCTCAAAGCGGTCGAAAAATTTCTGCAAGAAAGTGACTCACGGTAGTCCGGTACCCATGGCTGATTTCTGTAATTGTTACAGAAATGATATGAGTTTATTGAATATGATCGAATGAATCTTACATCAGAGAGCTACAGCTCTTTATAGAGAGAAGAAACATACTAAAGAAGGACTGACAGCTTGCATAAAGCAAAAGCTTCAGTTAACAAACCAATGCAGAAAGGAAATGACTAAATATGGAAGAAAACCTATCTAATAGGAGAAAAGCAGGGAAACAGCGAGTGACCATTAAATAGAAATAGCTAATTTATCCTAATACCCCCCCTTAATGGTCACTGTACTAACTAAAACAGAATTGCCCCCTCTGAATGGAGACAACAGAAACAGATATAGGCTGATCCATGAGCAACTTGACAAAACAGACAGAGGAGATTGGCCTAGAAGGCGTAGAAAGCAAACTCCTTCTGCTCAGTATGCTCTGCGACGTGTGCTGATGGAGTTGAAGCTTCAGACTTGGACTGCTCAGCAGCCAAGCGTTTCCGGCAATCCTTTTTCATATGCCCAAACTTGTGACAGTAATTGCACTAGATGTTGTATTTCTTGGATGGGTCCTGTGACTGACCCTGACTGAACTGCTGCAAGGGCTGATTAGGACCCTGATACTGCTGGAAGGACTTGGCAGTAAATGCCTGTTCTGAGGAGGAAGAAGCACTTCTACCAAATTGTTGTTTCCATCGATCCTGCTGCAAGAGTTTGTTGCACAGATCGGGGAACATCAGACTAACATTAGATGAAGTAATGCTAAGAGTTTCGATAAAGTGTTCATAAGATGATGGTAGACTTTTCAGAGTGATCACTACCATATCTTCTTCTTCCATCTTCTGACCAATCGCTGTCAACTGATCACGGATGTCCTTGATTTTTGTGAGATGCTCTTGCAGAGACATCTGATCATCCATCATCATTGAGAAGAGCATGTTCTTGAGAAAGAATGCTTGGCTTTTGTTAGAGGTTTCATGAAGGTCCTTCAGAGATTCCCAAATTTCTTTTGCTGTTTTCCCAGACGGAACCTGAGGCAGCTGATCATCGGTGATTGATAGCTTGATAAGTATTATTGCTTCACGATTTTGCTCATCGAATCTATCCTGATCCTTACCTGCCACTTGAGGACGTGTAGTTGTGCCCAAAACAATCTTGTCCAAACACTGATACTCAAAAATAGTCATCATCCGCTGCTTCTAGGTGTTGTAATTTTTGCCGTTGAATCTCTGACTGCTCTCCAACAGAATGTTGGTCAAAGATGCCATGCTTCATGTTTTTCGAGACACGAGAAAACGAATTATAAGCAGTGGGCACAGAAACGAAAGCAGATAGATGGCACAGACAGCAAACAAAAAATACTTGCACAGATATGGAGCACTGATTCTGAAGACACGGAATATATTGACTCGAAAATCCGAACACGGATATCAAGGTACGGATCTCGAGATAAATCCGAATCACGGATTTCAAACTTCAGATCTCGAGAGTGTAGATAGCAGAGGTTCAGAACATCTGAACACAACAATATCTCTGCATGTCTGCTGAGAGATTTGGCTGCCAACAGAAAACTGTAAAATCACGAATGTGACAAATTGAACGCTTAGCACGGATGGAGATAGGTGGAAGCTGTGCCCGCCACAACATAGAACATCAAGTAGACGATACCAAAATTCAAATCTCGAGTGTGCAGATGCTGGTCATAAATAGATACAGACGATCACTGAAGCTGGAGATTGACTCACAGCAAATATACCCGCCAAAAGTAGAGATGCCAAAGGCATAGTGGCAGAGGACTGAGGTCAAATACCTCTAGCGTCAGGCAAATCACGCTAAAATTTGGACGCTGTGAGCAAATTACTTCTGAAACTCTATTCCAAAGATGCCCGCTGATGTTACACAGATGTAAGTCGCAGATAAGCACTGGAATATAGTCAAATGGACCCACGAAATCCCTCCACAGAAGGCATAGAATCCCGCCAAAGAGTACAAAACAACGACTAAGGAACAACCGCCAAAGTTTTGCAGCGATTCATACTTGAATGGGTCTATGACGGATGAGAAGCGAAGATCAAAACACTGGAGCTGGCAATTATTCACAACAGAGAACCCAGCGAACAGAGAAGAAAAAAAAGAAATCCCATCGACTAAGGATTTGTAAATGTTGGCCTTAGATTTAGAAAGAAAAGACTCCAAATTGCTTCCCGGCAGAAAAATCCAACTATCTCCAGGCGCGACCAAAGAAAAGAGCCATACGACAGTGATAAACACAATCAAAAGGGCAAAACCGCGATCTTCTTAAAGGAAAACGCCGAACACAACGCGAAACGAAGGGAGTGCAAATCGCGACCCGTATAGAAAAAAGAAACAACCCTCCATAAAACGCAAAGAAACGACTTCAGGCAGAATAAACAGACAACGACCTCAAAAACGACACAATTTTTAGATGACCCAGAAAAAACGCAATCCTCAAACGAGCTTCAGTCGACATCATATAGGAATCGCGGTCTGAGGATATTACCAAAAACACACTGATGCCTCTGGAAATCCGCAGAAGAAAAATCAGAGAAATCCCGAACTTCGGATCTCATGACAAAAAGACACGACCAGGCATAAATCGCATCCAAAAACCCTACGTACGGATGTAGAGCCGAAAAAATATTTTTCCCGCTTAACCG
Source organism: Cunninghamia lanceolata (assembly GCA_027924645.1). Taxonomy (NCBI): domain Eukaryota; kingdom Viridiplantae; phylum Streptophyta; class Pinopsida; order Cupressales; family Cupressaceae; genus Cunninghamia; species Cunninghamia lanceolata. The sequence goes on along the minus strand of BSBN01001465.1, from coordinate 4,055,246 downwards.
GGCTCGACCTGCTCTGATACCATGTTACAGAAATGATATGAGTTTATTGAATATGATCGAATGAATCTTACATTAGAGAGCTACAGCGCTTTATAGAGAGAAGAAACATACTAAAGAAGGACTGACAACTTGCATAAAGCAAAAGCTTCAGTTAACAAACCAATGCAGAAAGGAAATGACTAAATATGGAAGAAAACCTATCTAATAGGAGAAAAGCAGGGAAACAACGAGTGACCATTAAATAGAAATAGCTAATTTATCCTAATAGTAATGTCCCTTTTTTTGGAGTGATCACCCATTAGAGTCGGTTAGCCTATTTTATTCCCATGGGCTAGGTCGAAGAAGCAAGGGAATATTCTGATTAGTTAAATCTTGCATTTAACTAATTTTGCCGGGCTTATTGATGATGGGAAATGACCTTGGGTAATTTTGTGATGCCTTAGAAAATATAAAATAATGCAAAATAATTTCTTTTGATGCTGGAATTTAGGAGAGGTCAAAGGAGACACCTATTGGTTCCCAAAGAGGTTCGTCCAAATTGGGAAAAATATTATAAAATAAAATAAGGTCATTTCTTTATGTTGGCGCCCAAAAGGAGGTCGGCCTAGGGAGAAAAGAATAAAAATAAATTATCTTATGAGGTCGGCCAGCTTGAGGAGGAGATAAATTCATGTATAAATATAAGGTGTTTTGTGGTCATTTGATAGCATTCATTTTCATATTCCTTTTCATTGGAGATTTATCTCTTGGCTGCCATTTTGGTTCAGCACCTTCCTAGGACGAAAACCCTAAGGAAGATAAGTGGATTGGACGAAAACCCAATCACACTTTGGAGGTGGACTCATATGGAGTTCATAGTTGCACTTCATTGGCAAATTGTGGAGGAGAAGAGCTAGATTGCATATTCAGATTTTGGATCAGCATTGGAGAAGATTTCATTGTGGCATTTGTGTTTCATTTGGCACTAGGGTTTACCCTAGATTTGTGCGCGACATTTGGAGGGTCATATTTGTGGCATTTTGTGTGTTCATTGCACTGGGGCTTGCCCTAATTTGGAGCGCCACATCTTGAGGAGAGTGACTTGGCTTTTGGAGGCGAATTCATCCTTGTTGAGGGTTTCTAAACCCTAACCCTAGCAGCAGTCCAAGTGCCATTATTTTGGTGGTTTTGTGGGGCATCCTTGTTCATCATTTTGGTATGTACAAACCTATTATTAGGTCTGATTTGTAATGGCAGAATTCTGAGATGTATTTGGGCATGTTTGGCCTATGTATTGTGATGTAATTGCATATTCAGAAGTTCTGATTTGTAGCAGCAGACTGAATAATTCAGAAATGAGATTTGTTCCATATAGATGTTTGCATTTTGATGTCATATATTGTTGGATGAGTTCGTGATTGAAGATATAATCATAAGGGCTCACTATTGCTTTGAGCATTTGGATGCATATTTGTTCGCTGTCCATGTTTATTTGAAATGAGAAAATTAAATCAGAATTCTAGGGTTTGAGCAGAATTCTAAAAGTGCAGAAAATTAGGGCAGAAATTAGAAAAATAAAATTCAGAATTTAGGGCAGATCCCATTGGCGATATTACAGTGGTATCAGAGCTTTGATCTTGCCAGCCTGAGGGTCTACAAGCGATCATGGATGATAGAAGCAACAAGGAACCTAGCATGAGGAATATCCTCAATGACATCGCAAGGAGTCAAAGAGATCTCATTCTACTCATGTCTCAATACATGGGGCATAATATGGACACATATTGTCATGCCCAAGCTGTTACACTTGAGCAATGAACATAGACACACCCAATTATCTATAATGATTAACCAACTCACATAAAATTAGTTTTGTAATGCATATACTTTGATATTGATAACAACTAAACCTACAATCATTAACCTATTGTTACCAAAATTTTCGAAATTTTTTCATTTGTGTCAAGTAAATGTTCCCTCCTTTATTCTTTATTGTTTCACCCCTTTAATTAATTCGTGGCCTTTACTTAGACATTTGCCTTAATAGTCGGCGATTTCATGTTTTTCAAAACCTTAGTCGGCGGGTTCTTAAGTTTTGAAACCTTCCAATTTCCCGACTCTTCTTTCTAAAGTCATAAGTTAAGTCTTCGTTGTTGGCTTTGTGTTAGTCCCAGTGCTAAGTCCTCCATAGTTGGCGAGTCGGGAGTTCTTTGAACTTCCGAACTCCCGAGTGATGGTTCGCAAGTTCTAAAAATTGTTGATCCTCCGACTAAAAGCTCGGTATGCTTTTCAAGGAGCCATCTTTACATTAATTAACATGCATGATGGAAGTGACACTTGTCATTTCATAATAAATAATGAATGTCTTGAAAAGTACGATTGCACATCTTTCAAAGGAGAATTAAGGCGGCTCTTTTATGAATGGTACAACCGTGCATGCCGTCGAAATCAATGAGATTTATTGAAACATTTTATAAGGGTTGCCACCTTCGTGGATATCTTATTCTACTTTGTAGCTGATATACTTCGGAGAAGCTCTGGACTGCGTCTTCTACAAGTGATGAACACAAACTCTCGTAACCAGGTTAGCTAATTGGCACTCCTCGCTTGCTCCTTACTATGATAAATTTGAGTTTCTTGAGTCAGTTTAGTGAGAAGAATAGTTATCTTTCATGAGTTCAGATTGTTTGTTTCCCCCAAATGTTCTAGAAATTCATTTGGAGCCCCTAGCAGTTATAGAAGTTTTTGTTCACTAGTTTCTCAAACAAGTAAAAATGAAGTATAAATATCAGGGTTTTCTTGTTGCTTCAATTATTGAGAATGGTTTGGCTAAGGTGAGAGATACCAAGCTTGGACATGTAGACTTGGGAGATTTTTGGGCTCGAATGGAGCAAAACCCCATAACACCTATCGCTGAGAAAATTCTAACAAGCGGGTTAGCTCGCGTTGGGGGTTTTCCACCTGCTGTGCCATGTCCAGACTTGGTTGTTACATGTGCAAGGAATTATTTTTCTGAATATCAAGAGATAAGATCCTTTGACGGCTCTGTGATTACAAAAATTGACGCTTAAGTTGTTTCTCATGCATTGAGATTACCCGATAGAGAAAAATTCGTGGAGATGACTGTCACCATGGGGTGGAATTATTTTTTGGAAAAGGAAGATTTGTGTTTGAACTCTATTGCGAGGAACTAGTTGAAAGTAGAGAAAAAGGGAAAGTCGCAAGTTCCCGCCAATCTAAAAGAGCGCATTTCAAGGAAGAAATTTCAGACATGATCACTCTATTGCACTGTGTCAGTGGAAATGCAGAGTCTGATTTATTTGAGAAGTGGATGTGCCAATTTATTTTGGTAGTGTGTAGTGAGTGCCAATATATTGACTGGGCTAAAATGATCAGTGATCAATTAAATGAGCAGTTGGCCAACTTCCATTAGAATGTCTATTTTTACATGTGCTCTTATCTGTTTTACATTTTAGCCAGCAAAGAGGTTGTCTGGGCGGGGTTAAGGACTCAAGGGTCTTTGACGCTAGACACATCTGTGTATGAATGTTTCCCTCAATTGCAGAGAGAAACTAGAATGAAAGATTATCGCCATGTCAATGATGCATTTCTCATGCTTTCTGTAAGAAAGATTGAAGGTAACCTTGAATTGAGAATTTCCCTTGAGGCTACTTCGTTGGTGATGAGATATGAGAGTTTTTATATTCAGTTTGATAGGTTCACCTACCTTCGGGTTGGGGGTTATGAAAATGCCCCATTAAAATTGCCAAGATATGTATATGATTACTTTGTTCTTTTGGAAATTTGTCGCCAGATGGCGACTGTGAACAATAAGTACCACAGCATGAAAATGAAGGGATATGATTTTCTTGTGTCATCGTCATTTTTCACTTGTAGAACTAATGATAATGCCAAAAATATAGAGAAGATTCTAGCGGAGTACAGTTTTCGCCCCTTGTCTGTGAGACCATTTTTCGACAGCAAAAACTTTGTTAAGAGGAATTTCCACGAAGGTAATCTCTATGAACACCATCCACATTTGGAAGATTATTGGGAAGATTGTGTTGATGAGAGAGAGGTCCAAAGAAGGGATTGGATGAGGCTAACCTTAGACCAAATCCGTGCCTTTAATTTGCCTCTACAGACTCCAAGTGGTGTGGATGATAATTCTGACATAATTGATGAGGAATACCATGATGTTGCTTCTAAACCCTTGCCTCAGATACAATGGTCTGAAAAATAGATTAATGATACCAAGGTTTGGTCTTCCTTTGTTTTGGATAAGACCGAAAGGTGGCCCAAGGGGAAGATTCAAGAGCACACTGGTTCTTCTGTGCAGAAAGAATCTGGAACAAGAGAACAAGGAACATCCCAGGCCCTTGGAACCCAAAGAACTTTAACTAATGTGGAGATAACTCAACACAGAGTTGGTTCACAATCTGGTGGGGATGGAGAACAACCTGAGGATAATAGGAGACTAAAAGGCATATGTGAGCAGGATGGTCAACATACATCCATGAGAACAGGGGCAGAGAAGAAGTTAGATGCCTTACAACAATTACATGCAGATCATATGGCCTCTCCTAATTCCCCTGTCTGGTAATGATTTTTTGATTTTTTAACAAATTGGAGAAGATAGTGTTTTTCATTCTTTGTTTGAAACTCCAGCTTCCCATGGATTAAATGAAACCCCTATACATAATACTCCCAACTAGCTAGACAATGTTGTCCTAGGTGCTAATGATAGTAGTGTTGTGCTACCATCTTCGTTTTGATTAAAGAAGGTTGTTGAGAAAAAGAGGAGGTACACCCCTATGACAGATATGAATGTGGACACTGTAGCCAAGTTGTTGCAAACTACACCTAAGCCTAAGAAGGCTAAGAGGATGTCTAGGATGGTGACTGATTCTTCCTCTGGGCATCGGATTTTGGAGATTGCAGATCCCATCGGTGATAAAAATGAAAATAAAGTCACAGAAGCAGACTTCAACATGAACAAGATTGATATTGTTCCTCCAACTGTTGAAGGCGACATATATCATGCCAAATTTTCTGTAGGCATGCTGGCAAAAAGAGTCAAAGCTAAACAACAGGAGAATGCAAAATTACAAGCCCAAGTGAACACTTTGACTTCTTTTATTCAGTCTATTTTAAATATTACTTCTTAGCCTTCCGATGCAACTCCTAGCATTACTGTAGATGGTATGGATCCTAGTATGTTACAACAAATTAAGAAATACCAAACCCTAGACAAAGCCATTGAGCAATGGATAGAGAAGGTTACCTTTGATAGCCTGTTATACATCGAGGAGGCTATGAGATTATATGCTCTTATCTCAGATAAAAGGAAAGGGTAACAGAGCTACAAAATGTGAAAAAGGAAGAAAGTGGCTTGCTCATGGTTTCCAAGGAGGTGCAGGAGATTATTAAGATTGATACAAGTGTTCTGATGGCTGAGAAAATTTTGAATGACCCTAAGGAAAATGATTTAGTTTCATGGTTGGATGTACTCGAATGGAAGTTGTCTGTGCTTGGACAGTATAATAGTGAGATAAGGGGAATTCTCAATCAGTATCATGCTGACCTTATAGACCTCGGAAAAACTGTAATATTCTGGAGATTGAGATTCTGGATGAAGGTGGAGAAAATTTGCGTGATGTGGGAGAAGTAAAGCAATCCTTCAAGAAGACACTCACTGAGGAAATCATTGGTGCTGATATTGTTACTGGTGAGTCACTGGGTAAGCTTGGGAATATGGCAATTTACCTTAGAACTTTCAAAGTGGAAGTTGATGATATCAACAAGAGGTTAGTAGATGTGGAGAAGACAATAAGCAAATGGAAACTTAGGGTACACATTACTATCACTCCAAGTGGCAAGATTTTAACTCCCATAATCTCTAGGTATAGAAGTTACAAGGCGAGACTTTGAGCATTGGTGGACTCGGTTGCTGTTGGCAAAAAGGACAAGGAGAGTGAAGCGATTCGGGAGGAAGACCAAACTACTGCCATGTGATGGCATTTCATGTGTTTTATGTTATTTCTTTAAACATTGCTTTGAAAAACTGTTATTTTAAAGACTCGTTATTAATTATCTTTTTAATCGGCTGTCTTCAAGAAGCCGTTATTATTTCAAGGACAATTATTTTATGACAAGGCTATATATGCTAAGCCTGTCGATGCTTAGAGGATCTTTTGACAAACTTCATGTTGTTAATAGGTCATTTTTATGTTACTCTATATTTCAGTTATTTTCAATATATGAATGAAAACTTGAGAAGTTGAATTATGAAATCGTAAACTTTGTGTTATGGTGGATGGATGTATGTTCTTCTTATGTTGAATATCTATCAACTTCTTAGAATGCAGTTTTATATTGAAGTGATTGGAAACTTTTATTAAGGCCCATTGCTGTAGATAGTTTTTCTTTCGATGAATGATTTGCAGTGATGATTAAGTTGTGAAGATTATAAGTTTAGGATTGTGGTTATGTGAAGTCTTTGTACTTCTTATTTATTTAATTGTATATTTTGATTCATTGCCTTTATTGCTTTTTGGTTAAAAGCACCACCTTTCCTGCTTTTTGGTCAAAAGCATATATTGTTTTTATTCATTTAATATCATTCGAAGGTAGCTGCGCCTTGTAAAATAAGCAGAGTCATTGCAAATATGATTGCAATTTGACTCAACTGTTAGTACAGTTGTCATTTGTGTGGACGTGGGAAAATAGAGTTAAGTGACAAATCTGTAAACTAACACCTATCTCATAGAATTATCTTAGTAGGGCAATTGTTTTGATACAACATAGCTAAACCTTAAAATTTGAAGCGTAGGTTCAACATAGATAAATCGGCATAACAATAGAATGACTATATTCATCAATGCATATTACAAATCGAATCACAAACATGACACCCATTGCACAAATATACTTAATCATGAGAGAAATCAACAACATTTCTATTTGAAAGAAACCTCAAACTTGTGGATATCAACTATGAGATCAATTATCCAATTACATCAAAATGTTTAACATAATCATAATGTATCGATATATAGTAACACTTATATATAGTGAAAGATATCATTGACCATTTCCAGACTAGAAACTAAACATACAATCCTTTTAAGGAATTCCTCCGTAAATAAGATAGATGATAAAAAGTTCATTCTCTTACCATAGTTTTCTTTGCTTTACCTTGCATTGACGTTAACAATCCCAATTGTTCTCTGAAATCTGTAACTAGATGACATCTGCAGAATTAGATACACGATTAGTCTCTTTAGACATATGAAATAATCATGATTAGACTTCGGAATAAGATGAAAATGAACAGGACGTAAGGGGCCAGACCTATGCCTCAAGGGCTCATTTAGGATGGCCTTGCTTACGTATGCATAGAGGCTTCGTAGTTCGGGGTAACTTGACTTGCAACCACAAGGTTGACTTAAATACATAGATCCATGAAAGCAATAGTACTTGTTAGAAAAACTAGATTCGTGACAAGAATTCTAGGCTCTCTTATTCGAGTCATAAGAAGGATACCACAACATTAGATGGACAAGGTAACATGACAGAACTGATTTAAAACTAGGCCATCACACGATAATTGGTTTATAGGCAACTAATTGACTAACCATAGACAGACCTTAGGTCTCATGAATGTATAAATAATAATAATATTAACAATTTAATTACTAAGAATCAAAAGCTATGAAATAATTTAAATTCTTTAAAATACAATCTAACTACTATTGATCCTTCAATATCCAATACAACTAAATAATCCAACCAATAATGAAATCTTCTTATTATCTTCTATCAAATTCAAATCTATCCCTTACCATTGTTACCAATACAAGCATACTTTATTCATTTATCTAAAAACAACAATACTAAACATAATATAAATAATGCATTAAAAAGGAAATGTATTTATATAAATTAAATTAGTCTCCTCTCTAATCTCAAACTTAATTCAATGAATTGAAATAAATTTAAAAATAAGAATAAAATAAAATAGTTGAATAAAAATGGTCTTGACCTGAAAACCACCTAGTAGTAAATCTGTCATAACTTTCTGGTTTCTCAATGGAATTTTAAAATTCAAGATGTTTTGGAAAGGTAAGAGTAAGGGGAATAAAACCTAGAAAACAATTAGAAAAATTCTTTAAGATGAGGGGGTAGTGTTTACTGCAATCATCCCTTTCCCTCAAATTCAGATTTAACCCACAAACAAAAAAAAACATTTATTTAGAAATGTGAAGTAATTCCTAACACAATAGTTATCTCTCTCATTCATCAATATAAACTCTCTAAAGCTGATTGATATGACATAAATTTGTATTGCAATAGTTAAACATTTATGAATGTGGTTTTGATCCACTTAAATAATACAATGAAAACATTTATAATATGATTACATATTTAATATAAATATATTTATAGTATGAATACGTTGAGGAAGTATACACTTATATATGTATAATATGTACACATTATATATATATACACACACACACAATATCTTAACTCAAAAGTATTCCCTATATTTATAATGAACGATAAAAATACTAAAAGATCAATGATCAGTTATTTTGTTTTAATTTTGTCATTCAAATAACTATACAATATATAGATGTATGATCTAACAATTATTCTTATAAACTAATCAACATAAGGGTTTTAGTTTGACTTTCTTGCACTACATGCATATTCTTGATTCAATCTAATTTTTGCATGCAACTAAATATATGAAGGATTATCTAATCATACCTATTCCAATAAAATATGCAAATTTAGCTAACACTTTTATGAAATGAATATAATTCATTTTCAATATAGTAAACTACCAACAAAATCCTAGATTTTTGATTTTTGTTACAACAGTAGTAAAAAATACGATAAAGTTCCCAATACTTAACAAAATTTAAAACCATAAGATGTTTCTGAAAGCTGAAAACAAAATGCTCATAACCTAGAAACCGTTTTATAAAACATTTCCTATGTAAAGAGAAATTTCATAAGACAACAACAGGTTTTCTTAAAAAAAAATTCAGAAAAACATTAAGATAAATAGTGGCAAGTTTTCAAGGACACACCTCAAAAATTTAATTGATGAAGAATACCTCCAAATGCCCATGAAGAGAGATTCCAAAATTCTATAATGTGGGAGATTCCATCTTATTCAGTTGTGTGCTTCCTTTCTTTTACCTAGAGTTCTATTGCCCTCATGAAATTCATAATTTTTTTTACCTAACAAGTCACCATGGACGTTCACTTTCTTTGCCTTATCAAAATGGACATATTTCCCTTGGAGAATTATCTTCAACATCACCTATGGACGTCCTCATGATGACCTGCAAAAGTTAGAAATAAACTTGGGCTCTTCTCTTGTTCTTCAATCCTCTTTGGAGCCAAACTTCCATCTACTTATAATATCTCCTTTGCCAAGTTTCATCTTCCTCATTTGGGCTCCAATGACTCTTGGTATTCCTCTTCTTGCTTGGTGGTGTCCAACTTGGAGAAATGTGACTCTTGGGATTTCTTTTGTTTCTTTCCTTCATGACTTGGATGCTCGAAGACTCTTCATTGTCCAATCTTTGTCTTCTAGCATGTAGATGACTAGGATTTTGTCCATATGCAACTTGCCTTGTCTTTTCCTGAATGAAATAAATAATCAAAATGCAAATCTCATAGTTCGTTTATCTCCCTGGATTCTCCTTTACTGTTAATGTCTCTTTGATATTATTATAACTGAAATCCTTTTCCCAATGATTAGAGAAATCCAACTTACAATAATAATTAGCATAATAATTTCATGAAGATCAACTAGTCTAATATCATTAAAAGAGAGATTCAAAATAAAATCTATACTCATTTAACTAAATAATTATTTGATCCATCTCCAAAATATTCTTGACAAAGTTCTAGCACGAAAACATCAATATATCTATAATTAGAGTTATTAGATAGGGTTTAGACATCCTTACACATGTGAAGACTCGGGAAGTGATGGCGATGTTCATATACCTACCATCTTGGATCAGCCAAGAACCTCGGAAAATATACCACAAGAAGCGGACAAGACCTTTGATGATTACAAGGATAAAGATGAACCAAGAGAGGAAAGAGGCAACAACAACAATTATGACTTGCAAAAGAAGTTAAGTGAACATCACTCCTTTTGATGGTTCGGGGAAGATCATGGCAAGGGCATGGATCCAAAAGTTGGATAACTATTTCACATTGAGCCCTATGTTCAAGCAAGGTGCTATACAGTTTGCCACACTTCACTTGGAGGGAGATGAGCTCGATTGGTGGTACAATGGTATGGTAACTCAAGGACATAGCCATGTCGCCACTTATGTTGATTTTTCACAGAGGCTAATTGATAGGTTTGATGAGACAAACCCAGAGCAATTCTTTAGAGAATTGGCTTTACTCAAGTAGAAGGATTCGGTGGACACCTACATTTCTGAGTTTTAGAAGCTTGCAGTATTGGTTCCAGATATGGCGGAGAATAGATTGACATATCTATTTATTGAGGGACTAGAGGAGCCACTTCATGGATGGGTGAAAGCCCTAGATCCACTTTCTTTGGGAGAAGCCATCTAGAGGGCTAGAGGGATGAAGTTTTCAGCATCTTCTAAGCCTAAGTTTCAGGGCAAAGCACATTACATTGAGGTCATATCCGATGTAGATGATGATGAGGTCCAAGACACGTCTACTTCAGAGAGTAATGACGAGGAGCAACCTTTGGAGATTGATGCTACAACAGAGGATACAATACTATTAGAATATTATTTCATGCTATTTTTAGTTAATGGTCAATTTTGTAACTGCTTGTAATTATTTTAGTAATATTATGTTTACGATCTTCTGCAGTTTCTATTTTAGAAACTTGCCTTTCTTGTACATTTTGTAAACTATTTATCTGAGCTTTGCTCATTGTTAATATAATTAAGTTTTTACCAATTACCTTCGTAATATGGTATCAGAGCTTGGAGATTAAAATTTGTCTTCTAAATTATCGAAAGAAATTTTTAAAGTTTTTGAAGATCGATTTTTTTCAGGTCACTGTATATACCTTTGGCGAGTTCTGTATGCGTCTTTTTTGGAGACGTCGGCTGCCAAGGTTCTGTGGTTTTGTTTCTTCGTGCCTTAAGACCTTTGATCTCCACTCCGTTCGGGATTCCTATTCGTGGCTTCTGATTTTCGACCTCCACAAATACGGTTTGCGTGTATTCCTGTGTGTGCCATCTTTCTTCCGTCGGCATTTGGAAAGATTGCTTTTTCTTTTGTGATCATCGGTCTTCAATACGTGGTTTTTGCTTGGAATCGCGTTCTGTGTTTAGATCATCAAACCGATGTCTCCTGGTCTCTTCATTTAGTTTTTCTGTGCTTTCATGGCCACTTAGGGCTTCTGAAATTTTTGACTAGGGTTTTGACCCTCTGGTTCAAGTCCGAATTTTTTTTCAATTGCAGATTCTTGGTGGGTTTTTCGAGACCATTTCTGGGTACCTGTCGGATTTTTTTGGGTGTCTCAAAATCCGTGCATTGAAATTTGTGCTGACAGATTTGTCTCGAATTTTGTGCCTATAACCTGCCTCAGTGCATTGGAATCTGTGCCTCGGGTTTTGTGCATTCAACCTCTTCTCAGCTCATCACTTTTCGTACATTGAAAAACGTGAAGATAGCTTCTTTGACCAACATTATGTTGGAGGGCAGTCAGCGTTTCAACGGCAAAAATTATAATACTTGGAAGCAGCGAATGATGACCATCTTTGAATATCGCTGCCTTGATCAGATCATTCTAGGCAATACTACTCGTCCAGCAACGACGGGTAAAGACCAGGATAAGTTTGACGAACAAACTCTTGAAGCAGTCATGCTCATTAAGCTTTCAGTCACAGATGATCAGCTACCTCAGATTACAACTGGAAAAACAACAAAGGAGATTTGGGACCATCTGAAGGGTTTGCATGAAAGCTCTGACAAGAGCCGTGCGTTCTTGAAAAATATGCTATGTTGCAGGGTTCGCCTGCCCTTGGGTGCTGGGGCGGTTTGTCCCAGGTGCGGGTGCGGCTGGGTGCGTTTGTGGATGCGGGCAGGATGCGTGAGGATTGGGATGGGTGTGTCCCAGACGCACCCGTGCTATCTGGGTTGGCACCCGAACTGAAAATGTAGTACCCGCGGCGCACCCGGAACGCACCCACGCCCAAACTCTTCTTTTTAAAATTTTTTTTCCCTCAAAACTTCCAGGAAATTTTATGCCAAGTTTGAGTTTTATGTTTTATAAAATACTGGCTCTTTCAGGATTTATATGTCCAGTGCCTCTAGTGGAGATATCTGCCAGCATGTAATTGTTTCCACTATCAAGAATTGGCTCACCTTTCTAATTGAGGTGGTCTACTGTGGTTATAAGGGTAGACATAATGGGCGTAGGACTCCAGTGCGGGTGAGCATTTTTTAGCAAGGCAGCCACCGTGTTGACATGTGAAGTGGCCATTGGTGTGCCATACATGCTGGTGAACATTACTCTTCTGCTCTTGTTTCACGAAAATAGTATTCACCAGATGCTGATGAGTATGTGCATAAAAATGGTGTTCTGGTGGTGGTGTTATTATTGTTACTACTGCTGTTGTTTTAAGTCCATATGCTGCTGCTTCCTTTTTTATTTTTTTAAGTTTTGGCCCTTTTGGGGATTTATATAGCTGTCAAGAAATTTTATGCCAAGTTCGAGTTTTATGTTTTATGATATTCAAGTTGATGGTGGTTTTGTTGATTATATGATGCTATGTGGTGTTCTACACTTTATTCTTACATTTCTACACTTAATTCTTGCCTCTATGCTTAATTTTTTTTGCATATATATATAAACGAACCCAAAAATGAACCCAACCCCTCAAAAAAATTTTGGCCGAACCCGCGAACCGAACCCGCACCCGCACCAGAATCGGCAACTTAGAAAATATGTTGTTTTCTATCATGATGGATGAGAAAACAACATTGCAGGCGCACCTGAACAAGATCCAGGAGATGAGAGATCAGCTGGAGGCTATTGGTCGAAAAATGGAGGAAGAAGACATGGTCGTGATCACTTTGAAAAGTCTACCTAAGTCCTATGAACATTTCATTGAGACTCTCAACATTATGCCAGCTAATGTTGATCTGAAGTTTCCAGAGCTCTGTACTATCCTTTTGCAGCAGGATCGTTGGAAACAACAGTTTGGTAGTAGTGCTTCTTTGTCCTCTTCAGAGCAGGCTTTTGCAGCCAAGTTTCAGGCTCAGAATAAAGGCAAAGGTCATCCTCCACAGTAGAAAGGCTCAGGTCAACCTCAGGACAGCACCAAGAAAAAGAATATTCAATGTAATTACTGTCACAAATATGGTCACATGAAAAAGGATTTTCGTCAGCGTTTGGCTTCTGAACAGAAGAAGCAGGGAGGGTCTCAGCAGAAAGCAAATGTTGCCGAGCTGAGCAGAAGGAATTTGCCTTTTACACTTTTATGGCTAAAAGACCTGCAGATCATGTGAAGTCCTCTGCCTGGTACATTGATTCAGGTGCTTCGCGACACTTCACTCATCGACGTGATTGGTTTACAGACTTTACTTCCTTCAGTGACTCAGTTATTTTTGGTGGAGGAGAAGAATATACAATTGTCGGTAAGGGCATTGTTCAGATTCAGTCTAGTGGGAGGAATCTAATATTCCTCAATGTCTACTATGTTCCTGGCATGGAACTTAATCTTCTCTCTGTCAGTCAGATCATGCGGCACTCTCCTTAGTTGGATGTGGTATTCAGTACTCACAAATGTTCCATTGTTGATCGGGAGATTCGCGCCACTGTGGCTGTTGGTATTGAGGATCATGGTCTATACAGACTTGTGGATACAGGGGATTCTCCAGAGTTAGCCATGGCAGCCATAAATTCTTCCATCACCAGTCTTTGGCATCAGCGTTATGGGCACTTAAATGTGCACTATCTCTCTTAGCTTTCTCGGGAGGGACTTGTAGCCGGTTTACCTGAGATCCAGACACAGCATCATGGTGTTTGTGGAGCTTGTCAGGCTGGGAAGCAGCATAGGACACTGTTCCCGAATGGTGACTTGTGGCGAGCCTCCAAGGTACTACAGTTGGTTCACGCTGATATATGTGGGCCAATGAATACACCTTCTGTTACTGGTTGCAGGTATTTGTTGCTTCTTGTTGATGATTTCAGTCGTAAAATGTGGGTGTACTTTCTTAGACAGAAATCAGATGTGTTCACTATATTTCAGAAGTTTAAGGCCTTTGTAGAAAAAGAGTCTGGCTGTTCCATAGTCACTCTTAGGTCAGATAATGGGGGGGAATTTTGTTCTACTGATTTCTCCAACTTCTGTGATTTACACGGCATCAAATGTCAATTAACCACACCTTACACACCTCACCAAAATGGTGTTGTAGAGCGGCGCAACCGCACAATCACTGAAATGGCCCGTTCCATGCTAGAACATAGGAGTGTTCCTAAGAAATATTGGGCAGAAGCAATCTACACTGCAGTCTATCTCCTTAATCGGTCTCCTACCTATGTGGTTAAGGGGAGGACTCCTGAGGAAGCTTGGACTGGTCGCAAACCTAGGATCAGTCATTTGAGAATATTTGGCTCCTTAGCATATGTATGGATTCCAAATGCCAAGCGCACAAAATTGGATTCCAATAGTCAAAAGCTTCTGTTTACAGGGTACAGTGACAACCATAAGGCTTACCGGTTGATTGATATAGATACTGATCGGTTTATCTTCAGTCAGGATGTTGTCTTTGATGAAGAATGAGGACCTTTTTCTCTTTCCTCGTCTGTTCAGCACTCTGAGGATCAGCCTTTGAAGGCTGCTGATTTGGGTGTTCATCTTCTGTTAGGTCCACCTAATGGGAGGGATGATGATGCAAATTCTGATTTTGATGATGCTCAACCCGAATTTCCTCCAGATGATGTTGATCTTCCACCTGTTGCACCTGTTCCAGCTCCTATTGCATCCGATGTTGGCACTTCTACTCTCCGGCCTAAATGGTGGGCTAAGACTATTGGAGATCTTCATGACGATGAGCTCATTGAGGGTAGATCATCTAGAAACAAGAGCAAACAACAACATACAATTAATTTTGCTCTCATGGCCAACATTCACAGTGTCTATGAGCCTCAGACATATTCAGAGGCTAAAGGAATTCTTAAGTGGGAAAAGGCTATGGAGTTTGAATACCAGAGTCTTCAGAAAAATCACACTTGGGTCCTTTCTGATCTTCCTCCAGGGAAGAAGCCCATTAGCTGCAAATGGGTGTACAAGGTGAAATACAAAGCTGACGGAACCCTTGACAAGTACAAAGCTTGTCTCGTTGCTAGGGGGTTCTCATAGAAGGAAGGCATTGACTACGAGGAGACTTTTGCTCCTACAGCCAAGATGAGTACAATTCGGCTTGTCGTTGCCTTAGCAGCCCAGTTTGGTTGGAAAGTCCATCAGATGGACGTTAAGAGTGCCTTTCTCAACGGTGAGTTGCAAGAAGAAGTCTACATGACGCAGCCTCCAGGGTTCAAGGTTGCGGGTCAAGAACACAAGGTGTGTAGATTGGTCAAAGCACTCTATGGCCTGAAACAGGCTCCTCGAGCTTGGTACATCAAGATTGATAAGTACCTCACAGATCATGGCTTTCAGAGGAGTCCATCTGACTCTAATTTGTATGTCAAACTCATTGGTAGTGATATTCTGATTCTTGTTGTCTATGTCGATGACTTGATCATTACTGGTAGCTCGGCACATTTGATCGCTGAGATCAAACAGGATTTGTGCAGCACATTTGACATGACAGATCTGGGACTCTTGCATTATTGTTTAGGTGTTGAGGTTTGGCAGATTGAGAGCAGTATCTTCATCTCCCAGTCTAAGTATGCTCGAAGTCTTCTGGATAAGTTCCGCATGCAGGATTGCAAACTTGCTTCCATACCCATGGAAAAAGGGCTTAAGTTGTCAGCCAAGTCAGACTCACCTGTAGTGGATGAATCATTGTTCAGGCAACTAGTGGGCAGCCTCATGTATCTCACTGCCACTAGACCTGACCTCAGTTTTGCAGTGAGCTACATTTCACGCTTCATGACAGCCCCCAAGGATGATCATTGGGTAGCAGCGAAGCGTGTGCTGCGTTATGTGAAGGGCACTTCTGATTATGGACTTCTTTACTCAAGGAATCACGATCCTAGACTCAGTGGTTTCATAGACTCAGATTGGGTAGGTTCAGTTGATGACAGGAAATCAACATCTGGGTATGTGTTCAGTTTGGGATCCGATGCAGTCACATGGACTAGTAAGAAGCAGCAGGCGGTGGCTCTCTCCTTGACAAAAGCAGAGTATTGGGGAGCAGTTAAGGTAGCTTGTGAGGTAGTTTGGCTTCGCCGGATGCTTGCTGATATGCAAATATCTCAAGCAGGGCCAACTTCCTTGTTCTGTGATAATCAGGGAGTTCTCAAACTTGCCAAAAATCTAGTCTTCCATGAAAGAACCAAGCATGTAGAAACTCATTGTCATTTCATCAGAAAGCTTGTTGAAGACGGATCAGTTCAGTTGTATGTTTCGACAGAGGATTAGATAGCCGATATCCTCACCAAGTCCCTTAGTCCAGATAAGTTTGTAAAATTCAGGGGGTCTCTTGGTGTAGTTGATAGATTGACCATTAAGGGAGGGTATTAGAATATTATTTCATGCTATTTTTAGTTAATGGTCAATTTTGTAACTGCTTGTAATTATTTTAGTAAGATCGTGTTTACGATCTTCTACAGTTTCTATTTTAGAAACCTGCCTTTCTTGTACATTTTGTAAACTATTATTTGAGCTTTGCTCATTGTTAATATAATTAAGTTTTTACCAATTACCTTCGTAATAAGTACAAAGTACTATTGCTACTCTATCAGGAATCCCCAAGTACAATCCTTTTAGAGTGAAAGGAGTCCTAAAAGGACAAAAGGTTGCATGTTTGGTTGATAGTGGGGCCACTCATAACTTCATTGATGTAGGTTTGGTTGCGAGGAGAAGATTGCAGGTAGAGTTCACAGGTTTTAGTGTGATGGTTGCGGATGGTTTCTAGATGAGTTGCATGAAGATGATTCCGTAGTTGAGTATCCAGATGGACGACTACACTCACTGATGATTTCTATGTAGTTGGCATTGGAGATATAGATGTGGTTTTGGGAATCCAATGGCTACATTCTCTTGGCCGATACATATAGGACTTCTAGAAGATGGAGTTGGAGTTCATGTTAGATGGGAGGAAAGTAGTATTGAGAGCCATGGCAAATGGTGCGCCAAGGTTTGTGATAGCGAAGAGGATGGAGACTTTGTTTAGACATGGTGATGTTGCATGGGTAGCACAATGTTTTGTGTCTTCCAAGTCTTCTAGCAGGAGCCAACAATATCATGTGGACATTCAGTTAGTGCTGGATAAGCACAGTGTAGTGTTTGGAGAGGTACCTCTTGGCAGACCTTCGGATTGTGGCTTTGAGCATGTGATAGAGTTGGAGGAGGGCTCCAAGCTCGTCATTACTACTCCCTATCGACATACTAGGAGATTCAAGGAGGAGATAGAGAAGACGATCAAGGAGTTGTTGGATATGGGACACATCAGGCCTAGTTCTAGTCCCTTTGCTTCTTCAGTGGTCTTGGCGAAGAAGGATGACACGATGAGGATGTGTATTGACTACCGTGCCCTAAATAAGAAGACCATCAAGAACCGGTATCCTATACCTAGGATTGATGATCTTCTAGATGAGCTACATGGTGCAGTTTACTTTTTGAAGATTGATCTTCGCTCGGGATACCATCAAATTAGAGTCTGTGATGAGGACATTCACAAGACAACATTCAGATGTCACTATGGGCACTATGAGTTCTTGGTTATGCCCTTTGGTCTTACTAATGCTCCCGCGACTTTCTAGGCTTGTATGAATCATATCTTTAACAAACAGTTGCGGAAGTTTGTATCGGTGTTCTTTGATGATATTTTGATATACAATAAGACATGGGAGGATCACCTCAGGCACATTGATGAGGTATTGGGTATCATGGAGGCATAGTCCCTTTTTGCTAAGGCTTCCAAATGTGAGTTTGGAATGATAGAGATTCTATACTTGGGACATGTGATTAGCGCTGATGGAGTGAAGGTACACCAGGAGAAGATACAAACTATTCTGGATTGGCCACCGCCGAAGAACATTTCAGAATTGAGAGGTTTCTTCGGACTTTATAGTTACTATAGGTGGTTTGTGAAGGGGTTTTCATAGCTAGTAGCGCCTCTTACAGATCTCACTAAGAAGGGCACATTCAGATGGTTGGATGAGACTTAGGCAACATTTGATAGACTCAAAAAGGTAATGAGTACTTGTCCTGTCTTGGCATTTCTTGATTTCTCTCAACCATTTGTTTTGGAGTGTGATGTAGCAGGTGAGGGGATAGGAGTAGTTCTCATGCAGAATAGACATCCCATAGCCTATGAGAGTAGGAAGCTGAGGGATGCAGAGAAGATTGTACTCCACCTATGATAAGGAGATGCTTGCCATCATGCATGCATTAGCGAAGTTTAGGCAGTACTTGGTGGGTAGTAAGTTTGTGGTAAGGACTGACCACAATAGCTTGAGATACTTTCTAGAGCAGGAGGACCTAAATGAGAGGCAACAAAAATGGGTGAGCAAGATCCAGGTATATGATTTTGACATTGAGTATGTCAAGGGGAAGAATAATGTGGTTGCCGATGCTCTATCCAGGAGATCTACTCTTTGCTCTATGTCAGAGATTTCAACTGATTGGAAGGCTCACCTTTTGGTTGAGTATTCCAAAAATACTTTTGCATATGAGCTCATGGATGACAAGATTCAGGATCACATGTATAAGGTGATTAGTGATGTGATCTACTATAAGGATAGGATTGACTTGGTATCTGAGTCTAAGTTGAAGGATAAGATTTTGAGGGCTGTTCATGATACTCCATTAGTGGGACATTTAGGGTTTTTCAAAACCTACAGGCAGGTGAGAGAGATTCTCTTGGAAGGGTCTCAAGGATGATGTCTTGCGACATGTTTGTGAGTGTTTGACTTGTCAGCAGAACAAGTCAGAGCATTCTTTCCCAACAGGTTTACTTCAGCCATTGCCTATTCCAGAGCAGAAGTGGGAGAGTATATCTATGGATTTCATTACCGGTCTTCCGAAGGTCCAGGGTAGAGATTGCATCTTTGTGGTTGTTGATAGATTGACTAAGTATGCACATTTTTTTGCCATTGCATCCAAGTACAAGGCACCTCAAGTGGCGGAGTTGTTTTTCAGAGAGGTGTTTAGACTTCATGGACTTCCTAAAACCATTATTAGTGAACAAGATAGCAGGTTTCTCAGTGTGTTTTGGCAGGAGCTATTTAGATTAGCTGGTACAGAGTTGACCCTGAGCACTAGCTACCACTCTCAGACAGATGGGCAGACAGAGATTGTGAACAAATGGGTAGAAGGATATCTGCGCAATTATGTTGCGGGGTAGCAGAAGGCTTGGGTTAGGTGGTTGCATTTGGGAGAGCATTGTTACAACACCACCTATCACATGTCGACAGACATGTCTCCATTTAGAGCCTTGTATGGCTATGACGCTATGTCTTTTGTGGACTTAGCATTTGATGATAGCAGAGCTCTTGGAGCTAGAGATATGATGCAGGATAGTTAGGACATCCTTAAGACACTTAAGGATAATCTTCACCATGCCCAGAATCAGTAGAAGATGTATGCAGACAGGCATAGAGTGGAGAGAACTATTGAGGTTGATGACTTGGTTTTCTTGCGCCTCTAGCCATATAGACAATCTACACTGAAGAAGAGCGGCGCAGAAAATCTAAAACCTTGGTTCTATGGTCCCTACAAGATTGTGAGGAGAGTTGGAGAAGTTGCATATGAGCTAGAGTTGCCTGAGGGTAGCTGGATTTACAATGTATTTCATGTATCTTGCCTCAAAAGGGCAATTGGGCAGCATCTTACTTCTTCTCCAGAGCTTCCACCATTGGATGCGGAGGGGAAATTGATTCTTGTTCTTGATGCTATTTTGGATGTCAGGGAGCGCAGATTGCGTAGCAGGGTGATCAAGGAATACTTGGTGAGACGAAAGGACTTGCCCGTTGAGGATGCTACTTGGGAAGGAGAGTAGATTTTGCATCATCCAGGTTTGCAGTTGCTTGAGGGAAAGCAATTCTGGGAAGGGAGGATTGTAATGTCCCCTTTTTCCGAGTGATCACCCATCAGAGTCGGCAAGCCTATTTTATTCCCATGGGCTAGGTCGAAGAAGCAAGGGAATATTCTGATTAGTTAAATCTTGCATTTAACTAATTTTGCCTGGCTTATTGATGATGGGAAATGACCTTGGGTAAATTTGTGATGCCTTAGAAAATATAAAATAATGCAAAATAATTTCTTTTGATGGTGGACGACCTAGGAGAGGTCAAAGGAGACATTTATTGGTTCCCAAAGAGGTTCGTCCAAATTGGGAAAAATATTATAAAATAAAATAAGGTCATTTCTTTATGTTGGCGCCCAAAAGGAGGTCGGCCTAGGGAGAAAAGAATAAAAGGAAAATAAAAAGAAATTATCTCATGAGGTCGGCCAGCTTGAGGAGATAAATTCATGTATAAATATAAGGTGTTTTGTGGTCATTTGATCAGCATTGATTTTCATATTCCTTTTCATTGGAGATTTATCTCTTGGCTGCCATTTTGGTTCAGCACCTTCCTAGGATGAAAACCCTAAGGAAGATAAGTGGATTGGACGAAAACCCAATCACACTTTGGAGGTGGACTCATATGGAGTTCATAATTGCACTTCATTTTGTGGAGGAGAAGAGCTACATTGCATATTTAGATTTTGGATCAGCATTGGAGGAGATTTCATTGTGGCATTTGTGTTTCATTTGGCACTAGGGTTTACCCTAGATTTGTGCGCGACATTTGGAGGGTCATATTTGTGGCATTTTGTGTGTTCATTGCATTAGGGCTTGCCCTAATTTGGAGCACCACATCTTGAGGAGAGTGACTTGGCTTTTGGAGGCGAATTCATCCTTGTTGAGGGTTTCTAAACCCTAACCCTAGCAGCAGTCCAAGCGCCATCATTTTGGTGGTTTTGTGAAGCATCACTGTTCATCATTTTGGTATGTACAAACCTATTATTAGGTCTGATTTGTAATGGCAGAATTCTGAGATGTATTTGGGCATGTTTGGCCTATGCATTGTGATGTAATTGCATATTCAGAAGTTCTGATTTGTAGCAGCAGACTGAATAATTCAGAAATGAGATTTGTTCCATATATATGTTTGCATTTTGATGTCATATATTGTTGGATGAGTTCGTGATTGAAGATATAATCATAAGGGCTCACTATTGCCTTGAGCATTTGGATGCATATTTGTTCGCTGTCCATGTTTATTTGAAATGAGAAAATTAAATCAGAATTCTAGGGTTTGAGCAGAATTCTAAAAGTGCAGAAAACTAGGGCAGAAATCAGAAAAATAAAATTCAGAATTTAGGGCAGATCCCATTGGGGATATTACAATTTCAATGGGGTATTCTAGTTTGCTGTTGAAGATGAGGATTCCCTTTGTGCACCATAACCTGGAGGTATGGTGGCGTGGTTTGGTCCAGGCATCTGCGTACTTTGAATGAGGAGATCAATGAGTTGTTGCTGTCCATCCTTTAAGGACCTCATCAAGTTGAAGAATTCTAGCTCTCTATCCTTGTGTGCCATTTCCCTAGGTTGATGTAGTACTAATAGCTGATTTTTTAAAAATTATTTTCACAAGTTGACAAGATCACAACTTTGACACCACTGAAATGATCCCTTCTAAATGCACAAAGAACAAATAAAAAATACTCCAGCAACAATTATACTTTATTATGTTTTTTAATAATTTTTTTGCTAACAACATACATTCAGAGGGAGGTCTACCAATTTAATACAACTTACCGGGTATGCCCAGCTTACAAACTCTATACTAACTAACATGTGCTGCCCTTGAGGGTTTCCGTTCCCAAGATGATAGGTTCATGCCTGAAGGGTTTCGTCTCCAATGCCTAGCTATTGTGACAATGCAACTAACACTGAAATGAGAGTTGAATGTTTGTTAATTTTCCAAAGAGTCCCTTCTTTTCTTCATTATGCTCCGCTTTATAGACCTAGCTCCCAATGATCCTTAATCATGGGAAGTCAGTCCACAAACAGTGGCAACTAACTGACAATTAACTCTCTCAAACATAGGCAGCTAACTGAACAACACTCCCTCAAAACTATCAATCCACAATCATAGGCAATTACTGATAGATTTTCTAAATCATAGTAAACAAATTCTGCACTTTGACTAGCCTAATTCCTATAAGAATAAAATGGAAACATTATACCTATCAAAATATCCTTTATGTTAGATGCAAGAATCTATTTAACTTAAACTATAGAAAACAATAAATAAATTATTAAATTCTAATGACTGTCAAAATACTATCATATTAAGTTATACGTCTGCTGCAGAATTTATAAAACTTCTTATTACGGAATTGTACCTTTGTCCTTTCAATTTATAGACTTGGAAAGGGGCGTACAAAGGAGTTATCTAAAGATATGCACGATCTGCAAGATCTGCATGAAGGGAAAGTCTGCATCATATCTCAGTTGAACAGATTAAACAGAAGATAAACTTACCTTAGTCTGCGCCCTATCTCAGTTGAACTGAAACACAACAAACTAAACAGAAGATAATCTTACCTTAAACTTAGCTGGCACTCAGGACTTGAACTCCAGTCTAAATTTAGTGGGCATCTAAAATTGGTGCATGGATTAACAAAGTCTTATTAACAGCTATCTACAGTTGCATCCTAACTGGAACTGAACCTTAGTCTTTGTTAACTGATGCTACACCTTAACTGAAACTGAAACTCAGTCTTTGTTAACTAATGCTACATGCTAGTTGGAACTGTTATTACTGAAGAAGACTATTTGAGGTACTCTTCTAATATTCCCTCTTATCGAGGAAAGTATTCTTCATCATGCCAAGCTGTTCTCTGAATATCTCGAACTTTTGTTTTGAGCAGATTTAAGGTGAGAAACTTGCTGGCCGTACCCTTCTTGCAGGGCTGTACACATGCTGCAGAGACTGTACTTCCCCTTGCTGGGCATGAAGGTTTAAGGCTGATTTGCGGTCCATAATTTATCTATTAAACATTCTCTAATCAAGGTGCCTAAACCATGGATGAATTTGCACTTGTCTGGGAATGATTGATATGGTTTTAGACCATTTTAATGGTCATTTGCTTAATCTGGGATGTCCGTACAGCAGTCTGCAGGGGTTGTTTTGAATTGGTTTTATATCAGCAATGTGGGTTGGTGTTTGTGATTGGTTTACATGTGTTTTCAGACTGAGTTGGTGCAGATCAGATTGTGTGCTGACTTCACAGAGATCTCATATCATTTTGATAAGTTTTTATGATACATTTGACATGTTTATGTTCATTTGGTAATTGTAGCAGTGGGCACATTGAATAAACTAGGTTAGATATTATGCTTGCTGATTACAATCATTGTGATAAACATTTATAATTCATTTTTAGGTGATTGCAACCCTTAGATGGTATGACCGCCAGTGTGGACTGTGAGATTCATGTTTTAGTTTCTTACCCCACTGAATAAGCAAAAGTGCCTTGTTTCTTAAGTTCATAACTCCCATTGAATAAGTGGTTAATTCCCACTGAATAAGTGGGTGCTTGCTGCATAAGCGGATGCCTGCTGCATAAGTGGAAGCTGTATTTGATTTGTATTGCGTTTTATTTGTTTACCCTGAAGCACTGGTATGCTCTCACCTCGCCCATTCGGGGTGTGGAGGAGATTACATTGTTGCATTTCATCTGCTAACTCTGTTTGATAGTGTTGAAAATTTGGAAAAATTTGGGGTAGATCATTACAGAAAGACCTTTGGAATGAATTTCCAAACTTGTTTGGGTGCCCTGGCTATTCGAACCAGCACCAACTGTATCAATAGATGCAAGAATGTGTTGTTTAGCCATCATAAAGGTCCAAGCCAACCAAAGGGCAAGTGTATCGTAGGAATATCAATCTACAAAGAACAGGAGTTAGAAACAGTAAAATATTTAATTCATTGTGAAGAAACAAGAAAGAGGACTTGAGAAACCAAGGACCATGGTTCATAATAGCCTTACAATGAATGGGATCCTCAAATTGAAACAAGAAAAAACCTTTGGCGAGATTTTGCATGCTAGCAACTTTGATAATACGAGGTTCCCAATTTATTAAAGAAAACTTTTCAAATTGTATCCAAAGGGGATGGGTCCAACAAATTAACCAACATGAGTAAATTGCTCTCACCAGGTACAATCTTTGCCATAGCTTGATAATTGAAAACGAATATCAGGAGCATTATCAAGGGCTATCAGGCATACCTTGTCAAAAGGCCTTTGGAATAGACTTTCAAGCTTGTTTGGTGCCATGGCTATTGAAATCAGCACCAAACTCATCCATAGATGTAAGAATGGGCTGTTTGGCTATTATAAAGGTCCAAGCCACTTGAAAGGGCAGTGCCTACTCTAAAAGAGGTAATAAATGCAAACCAAATGTAGGATGAAAGCAGGCTAGTGATTATATCCCATGGAATGAGCTGAAAAGTTACCACACTATGACATTGTGGACCTGGCAAGCGTAACCTGAGATTTCCTAAAACCATCCTGTCCTTTACGATCCAAACTTTATGATTTCAATCAAAACCTTCATTATTTTCACAGTAAAGTTTTGACTTGGTAGGCTTGATTACATATGCTGGATAGTAACATTGTTTTGATTATATCAGATTTCATCGCTACCTATTAAGAGGCATTGTTTTTAAATCGTAAAACACCAGTTTTGGCATTGAAGCTTAATTGACCATGCCTAGTTTGCAAGAGTTGTATTGAGCTTATATTCTTCCTGTTTAGCTAAATTGTATTACATTCTAGTTGTCTATTTGAATGTTGGCAGATATTGATCGTCTGTTCTAACAAATTGTTGAGGAAAGCTTACTTTGTGTGTGTTGATATGTATATACATGCAAATATATATACATACATGGATCAGTATTTTCCATTACTGAGACTAATTGCTTTTAAATTTGATTCTTTTTTAGATGGTGGATTAATTACTTACAGGTTGGAACACTTTATCCAAAATTATGCCTGTAATTTTTAACATTGCTTTCTTATTCAGTGCAGGCAGACCATAAAAAAGGTGTTTCTTGCCCACTTTGGCGAAGGTAAGCTTCCTGAAGTTTGTGTATGCTAATTCCTATCTGTTTGTAAAACGAGCCTTTGATATTTGCATTTGCTTGAAACTTGCAAAACAAGACAAATAGCAGTTGGAATCAGTCGCAATATCATTTCTTGGGAAATTCTACTTCTAGAAATTTATGGTTGGGCTCTTTTTTAAAGTATGTTTGCTTTGATGATTTTTTCTTCCCAGCAATCTGGTTTCAAAATGCAAGCTTGTATCACTTCAGCATGTTCCATAGCTCTCATCATATTGAGCCTGTTTTTGCCTCTGTGGAAGAGGTAAATTCAAACATCAACTAATGGTCCTTTGGTATGAGATTACATGTCTGCTTTATAATGTTAAAATATTCCTTTGCATCTTACACAAACGTTAGTGTTCTAACTAGGTTGATTCAGAGGCAAGGGCTGTGGAGGCAGTTGCTAGAACATTATGCCCCTTGAGAATCAGATTGGAGAGAGTTGTTCTTACTTCCACAGGCGTTTTGCTTGGTTGCTGGCAGGTCTTTTCTTCTTCTGACTTTCATCTTGCTTATGGATGACTCTCTTTGTCTAGAAAGATGCCATTAATGTCAGATTTTGTTGCCAGTAGAGTAATTACTATAAAATTTGTGATATGCTAAAAATTTTAGTTGTTCTTTCTGTTTCTTTCCATGACAATTTTTTATGCTAGAATTTATACTTATATTTTGAGAAGTGTTTCCATGAATTTGAGTATAGCAATAGCTAGAAGGCAGCAAATATGAATCTCATCAAGTGTAAATATATCCCATTATATTTTCATACAAATAAATAATTCTTTGTAACTGTACCAGTTTGTATTCTTATGACTGCAATTTGTATATTTGAATAGGCAAAAAACCATAAAATCTTGAAGTTTCTCAATAACTAAATGGAAGTGATTTTTCTTATTATCTTTGTGCCAATGTCCCCTTTTAAAACGAAGTTTTAGTCTATGTTTACCATTTCATCAGATTAGCATTACATTGGCTTGATTTTGGCAGGCACTATCTTTCCACTCTTCTTGTACACTATTCTAATATTTGGATGAGCTTTTACTTTTCGTTTGTAATTCTAATGGTCAACTATGAGTGGGCTGGATATGTTGTACCCATCCGAAATTTGATATTTGTATTACCTGATGTCCATTTTTGCCATCGATTTATCAGCATTTGTGTGTCAAGTCCAAACTAGTGTTAATGTTTTCTGGACAAGTTGTAAAGATGTTGTGTCATGGTCCAGTTTTTCAAACTAACAGTTCTTGCAGATTGAATGTGGTTACAATATTCCGAGTTAAAGATGAAATTCTTGACTATGGTGTCTGTGAAATTGGAGCTGTAAAAGAATGTATTGGCAAATAGAGGAACAATAAAATGACTCAAGAACCATCTTTTTTAGTGCTAATGTCACCAGCTAGCAAGTAGATTTGAGTTTAGTATTTTGGCATAGGGAAAAAATAAGTGTTTTGTCACAGTTTTGTGTTGCATATTGCCAAGTATAAATCACACTTAAAAGATGGCAAGACTTTTCTAAACATTGGCCAAAGCAGCTACTATATGGCCAAGTGAATCGCACCAAGACATAGTTTTAAAAGGTTAAACAAAGCACACTTTCTAAAAGACCTTGTTGTCTATGAATCATGCCTAGGAGAAAAGAAGAAAGGTGGCACACTTTCTAAAAATGTTGTCTTTTCATGAAGTTTGACACCTACTTTAGTAAAATCGCACCTCTTTCAAACTGACCACCACCTTCTAAACATAGCATTGACCATTATAACTTCTGCCTTATTGGAGAAAAAAGGATCATGCAAGGTTGTTTGATTATAACTTCTGCTTGAAAATATAAAAATAATGTGAGTGGTGCTATTTGTAGCTAAGTCAACTAGTTTAGAAGCTGAAGTGGCAATCATATTAAAGTATTATTATATTGTAATGGTCAACTTAGCATTATTTAGGTTAGTCTTAGATTAGACTTTATGCTTTAATTAGTTTTTGCTATTTTTAGCTCAGTTTATTTTTAGTTCGCTGTAACGTATATAAGCAAGCGTTTGCTTCTTATTTTAATTATCGAATATCTTGGTAATCATTCTATGTTTGATTCTTGTTATATGGTATCATAGCCCAAGTTGAACCTTGAGATCGGTGAAATGCGTGAAGACCTAGGGATTGTTGCTGGCAGCGATGGTTCGAGGAACGCTAAGCTCGAAGCACAGAAAGAGCCAAAAGGTACCGTACGGATTTGTGCGGATTTAAGGGTAGAAAAATTACGAAATTTTTTAAAAAAAATCCGCAAAATTTAATGAATAAATTCAGCGATTTTTAAATGAGAAAAATCGCATTGGTTTTGTCTGCAAAATCGTGGACCAAGGTTTTGGTGGATTTTTCAGGCGGATTTATTAAAAATCACTTCACTTGTTAGATGCTCATCATTGGGTGCTGGTCCAAGAAGTGTGTCAAGCTGAAAACCAAGTGTATTACTTGTCATAACCTCTATCCCATGGCTGCAAGTTGTATCTTCATTGACCTTCAAATCTTGCCATGCTAAAGGTCCTTGATCCAATTTATCAAAGTCATTTTGCTCAACACATAACAAATTTTCAGTATTGCCTTCGTATGTATTAACAATACCACCTTCAAGGTCACCCAACTCACAAATTGATTCCTTGCAACTACTATGTAGAGATGGTGAGACAATGCTATGCTCAAATAATGGATCATCAAAAGAATTCATACCTTCATGTGGCTGATCAATCACTGCTGGTTTGGCAAACTCCATAAGAACATACCCTTCAACCTTATTGTTATTATGAAGACTTATGTACTCCTCACTTGTGTATGCATGAAGTGATTCTTCTTTGTCCATATCATCACCTTGCTGAAGTAAACTTGTGAGCACCACTTCATCTTCTTTAGGGTTTCCACATGTATGACTAGGTGTCCAAACTTCTAGGCATGTGAAGCAACGTTCTCTCCAAAATTGATTTTTTCTCTTCTTAGGATCACCTGTAGGCTGCAAATCACAAGGAAGCAATCCTTCTTTCTTCTCTTCCTCCTTGTCTTTTTTCTCAATGATGACTTCTGCTTTTTCTTCTTCTCTTCTCAATTTTCTGATGTAGTTATATAGATATCTCTTTCTTGGATTCCCATCTTCAAGTATTCCCAAATAAGCATCAAAGGAAACTTGATTCTTGAAATCATCTGGTAAACCCTGGTATTTATCAATGATTTTTGTGGCCTCTTTTTTCATTACCACCTCATCTTCTTCCTTTTGTAAGATCTTTTGGAGAGTTCTTATCACCTGATTTTGACTTTCTCTAAGAGATTCAGGCATCTTATTTTGATTTTTTCTAAGAGAGTCAAATCTGCCTACCTGAACCATTGCCATAATTCTGTAAATAAATTTCTGATTTGTATTTTGTCAAACCCTTGTCATGAAAACTGCTAGGGTTTATTTCTGAGTTTGTTTATTTGGAACAACAGATAGATGTACAGAAAATAATGCCATAATACAACCTCTAATGACAATCACCAAGCATAAGATAACTCCACATCCATGTGTTAATGTGCAGATCCAGTTTTGGCAGCCAACAATGAAGTAACATCAGCAAAATATCTTAAAGCTCAGATCTGCCCTGTGGAAATCTGACTGACAAACAATGATGATTCTCAAACCCTAGATGGCGATCAGGTTTGGTACTTGATGCTGCTCCAAAAGCTCCATGATTCCTTCACAATGATGGCGCTCAATGGTGAGAGGCTTTGGCATGCTAGATGAGAGTGGCAATTAGGTTTTAGGCCTTCAATACTCCCTCAAAATCCGAATTTGTGCTCTCCCATGATTGGCGCTTTCCTAGGGTACAAACCCTAATGATATTCTTCAAAATAACTTCCAAAATGAAGCTGAAACTTGCAATTAAATCTGCTTATGAATCTCCCTTGGCGGCAACTAGGGTTTGGATTTTAATGCTCCACCAAGATGCAAATTGCCTCCCTAAGTGATGGCGCTCACCCTAGGATAACCCTTGGGCCAATCTCCAACCAAACCCTCAATATATGGCGCTGAAAATGCCTCTTCAATCTGATACAAACTTGATGCAAAACTCCTTCAATACCAAAATGGTATTTGGATACAAATCTCCACAATTTTGGTACAATCTTCCTTCAAAGCCAAACTGCAGAAATATATCTTCTATCTTCGGGATTCATACATGAATAAACGCTTCAGACTGACAAGATCAAAGCTCTGATACCACTGTAATATCCCCAATGGGCTCTGACCTAAAATTTTGATTTTTATTTCTGCTCAAACCCTAATATTCCGATTTCTGATTTTTATTTTCTGATTTCAAACAAAATATCATAGCGAACATACAAATGCCAACATATGCCAAATAAACATGCCAAATGATACTACTAATTGCTGATCATATCAAACATGAATTTCACCATGAAATATACAAGATATAGCCACCAAAATGCAATACCAAATCTGATTTTCTGAATTAAACTCTGCTGTTACAAATCGGAATATATAGACTGAAAATTACATCGAAACCATGGGCTAAACATGATCAAACATGGCCCTAAATGCTGCTGTCCAAATCAGACCTAAACCCTAGGTTTGTACATACCAAATGATGGCGAATTATGCTCAACAAACCCTCCAAAGTGATGGCGCTTGCAAGGATGAAGACGGCTGCTAGGTTAGGGTTAGGGAAACCCTCCAAATGATGAAAATCGCCTTCCACAAACCAAATCGCCCTTCTCCAAGGGTGGCGCTCCAATCTAGGGTGAAACCCTAGTGCAATGTCAACACAAAATACCACCACAAATGCTGCTCTAATTCTGATTTGAAAATTTGAATACTCAAATATGCTCCAAGTCTCCAATGAAGTGCAAATAGAACTCTGTTATGAGTCCTCCACAAGATGAGCTAGGTTTTCGTCCAACTCACCGATATTCACAAGGGTTTTCGTCCTTGGAATATAGCCCAATGAATGTTGCAGCCAAAGAGAAAATCTCTATGGGAGAATATGATATGAATGGATGATGAAATGACTCCCAAATGTCTTGCTTTTATAGCCAACTCTTCTCCCACTCAAACTTGGCCGACCTCCTCTTGATGTTTTTAATTTTATTTGCTTTTTTTCCTTTTTCCTTAGGGCTGACCTCATGCTAGGCGCCCAAACACAAATAAAATATTTTTATTATTTTCTCCCAAGAGGAGCGAACCACTTTTGGCATTTAATATTTCATTTCTTGACCTCTCACTAGGTCGTCCACCTCAAGGAAATTTTATTTTGATTTATTTTATTTTTCCATGGCATCACAAAAATATCCAAAGGCATTTCCCTCCTTTATTTTTCTCCTTCCTGGGTCACTCACCTCCTTAGCCATTTTATTTAATTATTTTTCCTTCGCCAAATGGCTCACAAAAATATAAGAAGTCACTTCATATCTTCAATTTGCCCAATTAAAAATTTAATCAATTAGCTCATTCCCTTAGCCCTCCGGCTTAGCCTACGGGAATAGGATAGGCTAACCGACTCCATTAGGTGATCATTCAGAAATGGAGACGTTACACAAATCTTTAGAGGCTATCTATACATGTTTTGTCCCAGCTTTGTAGTGTTGTGGGTGTGAGCACAATGGGATCCTATTTGAGAGTATTCACACCAAGAAGAGAAATAGGTTGACCTAGGAGCATCTCAATGACCTTGTCTTCATCTAATAGCCTTAAGTTTAAGATCATCTTAGCCTTTTGCCTAGGGCGAATCCAAAATGATATATTTTTAATTTTATTTTGTATGAACGTGAATCATCCCAGAAAACCAATGTAAAGAGTGTGAATACAAGTACATATTGTTCATAGTAGGTTACTTTTTGTTTTACATGGAGCTTCCCCTTCTAATTTGAATAGCGGTTCTACTGCACATCTATTATGTTTTGTGTCACATTAAAACATGCAAATTAAAATGCTAACAGGATCCGCACATGGTTTTGAGTGAAGTGATCAATTTCTGATTGGGTGATGTTGTAAAAGCATTTCACATAGGGTGATGGTGAGACCAAGGGCATGGTGTCCTACAATTTTTGTTGGTTTAGTATGAGAGGAGGCATCAATAGATTAAAATTGCACCTTGGATTTTTGGCTGGGATGTCAAGTTGTGTCTTTAAGTGCCATAAGAAGTGAGGAGATAAATGAATGCCCTACTTTCAAGTGATTAGGAGAAGAAAACTGAAAGGAAGAGGACCAGAGATGCATTGGCATCAGTGATGAATTCCACAAACAACCCCAAATTGTTTGGAGATTCTTTTATTGAGCCATAGAACCGGCATTCCTCCACTAAGGAGAGGTCTAGCTGTCTACATTCTCCACCAAATTTATTCCTTCCTCACAATGTTTTGGGGGCACAACCTTCACTTCAAGGTACCATTTGGAATTGAGAGAAACACCATGAGGCTAGGATGGTAGTGGCATTTTTTTGGTACTACAATGATATACCATTTAATGTGATAGACAACCCATATTGGGAGGGGTTGGTATGCATTAATAGTTGCTGGTTTGAAGCTTAAGACTCCAACTACTAAGGATTTTAATGAGTGGCTTAGTGATAGAGGAAGCCATAAAAAATGCATAGTTTGTAGTAAATGATTAGAGGAAAGTATGTCAGAAAAAAGGCTACAATATTTTATTAGATGGTTGGACAGATGGTAGGAACATGATGTTGATAAATCTTTAGTGGCTTTGAGTGGCACATTTGTGTTCTTGAAGTCTGTAGATGCCTCACATGAAGTCAAGAATGCTGAGTCGTTATGCAATTTGTTGGAGGGGTTAATCCAAGAGGTTGGGTTGGAGAATGTTGCCCAAATTATCATAGACAACACAACAACATATGTAGCCGCATGGAGACTCCTATAAAGAGGCATCCTACCATTTTATGGAGTGCTTATGCTGCCCATTGCTTGGATTTAATACTTGAGGACATTGGGAAGGTTGGATGGATCAAAAGTGTTGTTGAAGATGCTAGACATTACCAAATTTATCTGCAACCATACTTGGGTCCTTAGTTTGATGAGAGAGCACGTGTAAGGCAAGGAGCTTGTGTGATCGAGGATGACACAATTTGCCACAAACTTCATCACTTTGCAGAGCATTGTAGGGCCAATATTTTAACTCAAGTAGATGTTGGTGAGCAATGTCTGGATGGATTCTCCAAATTCCAAAAACAAGGATGGAGAAAAGGCTGCAAAGACAATTTTTGATGGGGTGTTCTTCAAGAATGTAGAGGAGATACTCAAGGCAAGTAACAATTACAAACTTAAGTTTTATATGGAATTTTTGTATTTGTTGTTTTTCTGTTATTGTTTTAAAATTTCTATTAATTTAAACTTTAATTTTTTATTAATGTAAAATTTAATTTTCAATTTTTTAGGTGACAAAACCTTTGGTCAAGCTTTTGCATTTGGTCGATGGGGATGGTATATCAATGGATTATCTCTATGAGGCCACAAATAGGGACAAGGAGGCCATTTTGCATTATTATGGTGGTAAGAAAAGAAAATATGAAATCATTTGACTCATCATTGATCATAGATGGACAAACCAACTCCACTAGTCAATACATGCCATGATATACTACCTAAATCCAAAATTTTACTTTGATATGTTTATGTCATGTCCCCATTTCCGGCTTGAACACCAAGTGAAGAATGGATTAGCCTATTCCTCATTCCCGGAGGCTAATTCTGAATGATAAGGGAATGAATTGGGTTTTGACTAACTCTGGGTGTTATCTTGCAGGTACAATCAAGGAGTTTTGAGTCATAATCCACTAAGTCATGAGCAAGGCACCCATTTTGGCAGAACACACCCATTCTGGCGCCTAGCTTCTAGAGTCACTTCTGGCATTGAAGTTGAGGTTTCAACAGGTGGCGCTACCTTTGGAGAAAGAGAACTTCTAGAACCATAATGCATTGCAAGTGTCGAGGGAAAATGGCTAAGTATAGCCTAGGCGCACATTCTACATC
This sequence comes from Cunninghamia lanceolata, assembly GCA_027924645.1. NCBI lineage: Eukaryota > Viridiplantae > Streptophyta > Pinopsida > Cupressales > Cupressaceae > Cunninghamia > Cunninghamia lanceolata. The sequence continues at coordinate 4,021,894 of BSBN01001465.1, read as the reverse complement.
AGAATTCCCAAAAGTGTGCCTAGACTTTGAGCATCAAGATTGCATTCCTCCTCCAAGTAGATCAAGTGAGTCTCATCCTCAATGAAGATCAAGTAGAAAGATGAAATGATCTTTGCCTTGTCAAGAAGATATGACCCTAGGCGCCAGTATGACACTCTGCAACACTCCATGTGCGCCTAAGAACATCAAGGCGCCAAAACAAGACTCCATGACCTTGAAGATGCGCCTAAGTGGGTAAATGATCTCCAAACTCCTCAGGAAGTTAGGGCGCTTGGTAAGACAAGTATTTTGTTTCATTTCAAAGACTCCAAGAGTGAGCGCTCTTAAGGAAGATTGGACAATTTGAGACTAGGCGCCAAATCCATGTCATTTTATCTCAAAAATGCGCCTCATTGATAAAATGGACTCCAAACTCGCCAAATCATCTAGGCGCTAATAGGGATGATGTTCCAAACTTACCTCAATGTCTCCAGAAGTGAGCGTTTGCATAGGAGATAAGCCATTCAAGGGAAGGCGCCAATTCACCCTTCCACAGACACCATGTTGCGCCTAAGGAACTAATCCAAAAGTGCGAAAAGAGCTTTCAATCTACTCAAGATGAAAGGTGCTTGATAGAAGATGGTGTTTTTGATTTAGATGTGACTTGAGTTGGAGATTTTAGCAAGGAAAGACCACATTCTTCCTAAGGCGCCAATCTAGACCCTTTCTACCAATACGTGCGCCTAAGTGAAGACCCAGACAAGATGTTGATACTCTGAATGAGGGCGCTAGATTAAAGGAGCATCAAAAGGTATGATTACAAGTGTTTGAGGGTTTGAATAGTGTAGAACATCATCATAAAGGTGCTAGGCGCAGATACCAGTTAAGACTACCTCAAAAGTGCGCCTAAGATAGATGCAAGTCCTCAAGACCAGTTTGGATACAAGGCGCTCCATCAGGGGGCAAGATCATATCCATTTAAAGTCAAGTTGCTTTCAAATTGCCTTGAAAAGATGATAAGTTGGAACCTAAGCGCAAATTCCTAGCTAAACTGACAGTAAGTGCGCCTAATTGAGAAAGAGGCATCTTCAAGGGGGAAATTGTTGGGTGCTCATTTCATAGGAGTCAATCCAACACTTAGAAGTTTCTTCTGTTTGTGAAAAGTGTCAAATCCATCTCTAGGCGCCAAAACCTTTGTAAATCCTCCAAATGTCCGCCTACCCTGTAAGGTGATAAGCTGAGCATCCCAAATCATCAAATGATAGAGTATGGATCCAGAGGAGTTCACTTCATAAGGCAATATCATCCAAGGATGAGGATTCATGACTTAGGCGCACTTCCTGGTGAGATCCTCCAAATTTGGCGCCCCAGTCAGAAGAACCCTAAAACTGCGCCTAAGTGTTTCTAGAAGAGGATAAGGCAGTTACACTACTTGAATTCTTATTGGTTAGAAGGATAGCATTAGGATCCGTGTCAGAGTCTTTGGGTAAGATTGCCAATTTAGGATGAGTTGTCAAGAGGAATATTCTCCTAAATATGCTTCTTGGAAAACGTATCTTCATTCCCTTTGGAAGGCCTATAAAAGGAGGAGCTCTCATTCATTTGAGCATCTTATCTTTTGGCAAAATTTCTCTCTGCAAAGCTTTATGCTTGTGATCTTGAGGCCTCCGAGTTTCAAGTGTTGGGGTGATGCTCCCTCAACTGACAAGGTGATGCTCCCTTGTTGCATTGTGAGGTGTTGACATCCAGTTAACATCATTGAGTTCAATTGAAGTGATCTACATCAACCAGTGAGATAGAGCTAGTTGTGTAGAAGTTGAAAGCATTGTATTCATCTAGGCTTCAAGGCCTTTTCTTGTAATCCTTTGAATAAGATCATATATTCATGCCATTGTGGGCAATCATCATTGTAATAAGACATTTGCATTGAATTGAATCAAGTAATAATACAAGTGCCCAACTTCAAGTTGATTCATGCAAGTTGCCTTTGTTATCTTTTCATATGTGATGTTAAGTAGACTAAGTAGTTGAAGAGTTAAGTGCAAGTAATTCAGCTAAGTATAGTGAAGTTTTTAGTTAGTACTAGTTGGGTATCTTACAGTTTAAGGCTAATGAGAAGGTCATGGTAGGCCTTACTACATGCATAGAGAGGATGACACCAGACAAGGGCCTTGGAGACATAATTTTGGATGAGTTGGAAGTCCACAAGGATGTAGAGTTGGAAGTCTACAAGGATGTAGAGGGGAGGCTCTTTTCTCCACTTTTAGCCATTCAAAGGAGGGAAAACCGATAGCTAGGTAAAAACAAAGTAGTCCTTTAATCACACACTTGTTTGACAAATGCAATTTTAATTTTTACATTAATACTAAGAACTAGAAAGTTATAAGTTTTTGACTTTTACTTTTTTTAAATGTTTTATTTGTAGATTTGTGGTGTTGTCACACCAAATCTTTAGAGGCTATCTATCCATGTTTTGTCCCAGCTTTGTAGTACTGTGGGTGTGAGCACAATGGGATCCTATTTGAGAGTATTCACACCAAGAAGAGAAATAGGTTGACCTAGGAGCATCTCAATGACCTTGTCTTCATCTAATATGACCCATGTCTTCAAACCAAAAAGGTGGAGGGTCCTTCTCATGATGTCATCGACTTGGATGAAATTGGTCCATTTTCAATTTGGATTGTTGATGATGCAGATGTAATGTTCATTGATGAAGATCTTGTTGAATTGGAGAGTGAAGCAATAATGATAAAGGCATTGGAGGAAGACATACTTGAGGAATCATTCACTCCTTGTGATGATTCAGATTTACCTTCTAGTTCATGGCTAGATAGTACTATGTTAGCATTTTATTTTGCACCTTTCGGTGTAAAAGCAAAACGGATAGATGTGCAGTAGAACCGCTCTTCAAATTTGTAGGGGAAGCTCCCTGTAAAATAAAACTTAACTAAAAACTATACAATATCAAGGGTTTTTCATACTTATGTTGAATAAAAGGGAAACTTGCAATATTTTTGGGTATGCAGCGTGTGGAAAGGCTAAGACGATCATTCGACAACAAAGCAATGATTTTGTGCTTTTTAACTGAAAACAAAACCTAGGCTATACGCTTGCACTACTCAGCTAAATTCAGAGGCTGGGTAGGGCAAGTACACATGATTTGGAAAAAAGATTCATGAGTGCCTTGATTAAATTAATTATAAGACGATGCAAAGATACGACTTATAATTTCACCTGGACGCAAAGTTCGCAGGTTTGTTGAATTAAACTTAATCCTCAGCACAAATGACAAATTTTAATGGATATTGGGAAACAAATCAAGCATAATGACATCCATTAAATGAACAACAAGAACACAATCGGGTGAATGTATGAGAACAACATTTTAAGCAAATAGAGGCATGAGAATTGTCATCACTTTTATTCACTGATTGAATACAACTTTGAATTTTGAACACTGAATACTAAAAATAAGCTAATTGCTAAAAAGCTTTGGAAAAAGCTAAATAACAATGAAGTTGAATCCTAAAATCTATATCCCTCTTCGTGCTGGTGCAAAAGCACTTATTTATACTACTACAAAGCAAAATACATGAAAGGGAAAGAAGAGTTGAACTAATACTCTTCAACCTAGATCTAGAGTTGCATGTATACATGCAAGCTTATTTGCATAATAAAAATACTAAAGAAATGTCTCATGCAATTTAGTTAATTGAAATTGCATGTTATTACAAAGAGTTCCACAATTGCATGATTTCCACAAAGATCTAAAGATAAATAAGATATTAGAGTGCACAATCAATTCTCAAAATAGATCTTCCTTGGAAATTGCTCCTGCTGAAAATAGTTTTTTCTGAAGACACTGAAAAATGGCTTCTGGGAATCCAAATTTTGCTCTAATTCTTCAACTTTCGCCCTTTACATGCTTCAAAACAATAGAATATGTTTTTATATGTTGCTGGGCCTGCACAAAATGATGTCTTCCTTGCAAAACTCTTCAAATCTGCCTTCTACAAGGCTGGAAATTGATAACTCTGCCCTTGGAGTGCTGTAGCAAGCAAAATTCTGCTCCTTCCTTGATGAATTTCTGAGTTTTTAATGATAAGTATGGACAAAATTACCTTCCCAAAGGCAGTGCTGCCCTTTTAACCAGCCTCCAATCTGCTTTTTGAATGCAAAATAAAAGAAAAACTCCTTGAGAAGAAGCACTTCCCTTTTATGCTTTTCAATTCCACATTTTTATTATTTTTAGAATGCTTTTTTAATAGCTTGGAGTTTGAAAATATGCAATTCTTGAAACTTGTTTTAAATAGCTCTTTAGAGCATGCAACACCTGTTTGAAAAGTTGCATCCCTGAACTGAAGTCGGTCTTTTATTGGTAACTTGAGTTAAATTCCGTTTTTAGCTCATCAGAAGCACTCTCTTTGAGCGAGTGCGTCCCTAACTGGTCGGACGTGCTTGAATGAGGACGCGTGCGCTTGGCTATGGGCGTGTTGATCCTTGTCTGGCCGACTAGCTTTGTAGGTGGGAGCGAATCTGGATGATTTGTGCATCTAGATCTCTTATGGAGCGCCTAAGACCAAGTGTCCGGTCCTATTAGAGGACTAACTTTGCCTTTAGAAGGATCAAATAGCAAAGGGTCTGTGATTTGTAATGGACGGGACCGCCTACCTTTAGGCGAACGCGCCTATACATTGGCAGACGCGCCTGTGACTAGGCGCGCGCGCCATGTATTGTGTGCTTCCGCTTTTATCCATATGTTTAAAACGCTGTTGAGGCGCGCTTTTTCATCTTTGAACACGTCTATTGTCTCCTAGATTGCGCCTTTGAGTGCTTCCTTCACTCTTTAGGTGCGCGCATCCTTGAGGAAGCACGCTGATCCTTGCCTTGACGCGTTGTTTGAGCGCTTATATTTGAAGCGGCCTCTTTAGACACGCTCTGGTCTTTCCCAGTGTGCCCATTAAGCCAATGGCGCTCCTTTTACTTCATCTTTTCCTTTTAAGGTGCCTTTTCCCTTTAGCAGAGTGTTTCACCCTTTAGTGCGTTTTCAAAACATGAATTACTCTTTATTTAGGCGGACACTTCCTCCTTACGATGCACTTTGTGTGTTTTAGTTGCTTTGTAGGGAATGGACGTGCTTGTTGGAAGGCACACGCGCTTGATGGAAGGCACTCTCTTTTCAATATCTCTAGCTTTGAATTTGATGCCTTTGCGTTCCTCTGGCGCACCTTGATATTGGCGCGCCTGCCTCTATGAGGGCACGCTTATGAATACTTTGACATTTGAAATGGATTGCTTTTATAGTTTCAATCTTTCTCTAATGGTTTTAGCGTGCCTTCATACTCCTGATGTGCTCTTATTCCCCTTTAGACGGGCCTGCCTTTAATGGAGTGCACTTTCTGTATCCTAGGCATGACTTGTTTGTATATGGCGCGTCTCTTCTGACTTTGAGTGTTTCTTTGATTCCTGAGCAACCTAAGCCTTGGAACACGCTTCTTGTCTTTTGGATGTGTCGTTGTCTCCTTAGGCTTGTTTCACAATGTCTTGGCATTCTTTGAAACCTCTAAGCATTGTGATAAACTTAGGTGCCACTGGACATCCGTAAACGTTTCCAATCTTTGTGTGCCATATTTTCTTCTTATGCATCCTAGCGTGCCTTATATTTTACATGATAGAGTTTGCTTCAAGACACCCTTCTGCACTTTGAAACCTTCAGGGTTAGTTTGGAAATTTGACATGTGCAAGTGATGATTTAAGAGCTTGGTTTGATAGTGTTTTCTAGGAAGGATACATAGGAAAAAGCACATAGATGAAAGTTTTTCGTATGGGTACAACAATTGGCTCTGTCTAGGGACCATGGTGTATACTTGCAGCATTGGAGGACCTCAGATTCGCTGGTTTTCAGTATAGGCTAGTGTCTTATCAGTTGGGCAATAGAGTCAGGGTATTTCCTAAATCACCTAAAATTGAAACTCTGGGCTACCTAACAGAACACGACTTTGAAACAATACATAACTGGGAAAAACAATATGACATAACAAATACATCACAAAAAGGGGAAACACAATACGAAACATAGTGGAACACAAACGCTCTTTAGGAGCACGAATAAAGGACTACCAAACGGGTTACACGAAACCATCAACAGGTTATTCGTCTAAGCTTTGTGTGTCTTCTTCATGTGCTTGATTGATCTCACATACGACATATCTCACCACACACTTGTCGAGAATTTCTTATTTCTCCATATGATTATCTTCAGTGACCAAGACTGAATATTCCTTGAGCTTTTCTTCTCCACGAGCCTCTTCATATGTTGCATCTTGTGTTGATTTTATCACATCTGTGATGTCATTTTCTTGCACAGGTTTAGTGATAACCTCAGAAGGTCTAGGAATATCCTCTTCACCAATGTGTATGATATTTGCTGGAGACAAAGATGAAGATGGGCTAAACTGCAAAAGAAAATTTACAGTATCTCTACTGAAGGTTCACTCTCCAAGTGGTGTAAAAAACTATCAAGATCAGGCAAAGAATCATCTATATGGTCTCCCGATTTGACGAGTGCCTCGAATGATGAATCATCTTCAACATGAAGAAAGTTTCTCTCTTGCTCCAGCTGCAATGCCTCTTTGATGTCTTGAGTGAAAACACCAACTAGTGATGACCAGATCCTAGTGTTTGCTCCTAACATCAACTGAGATGATTGATCATTTGTACTTGTGGAAATTTCTATCTTCAAAGTTGAAAAGTCCTTAGAAAGAGAATCTTGGTCATCTCCTTTGATTGCATCTGAGGCAGGTTCTTCAAACCAACCTTTAAAAGACGAGGAAAACAAATTGGATTCACCATTGCTCTCTGCAGCATAATTGATCTCTTCCTTGCAATTTTGCTCTTGAGAAGATTGTTGCACTTCTTCCTTAGAGAAAGTATGCAACGCTTGCATTCGTTCAGGTTCCTCTTTTGCGAACAGTCCTTCCTCAGCCTCGAAGAATTGATGCAAAGTAGGCGAGTTTTGAACTTGAGATGAGTATCCTTTGCTCCATTAGTAGATCTTGGCTATGCAGACACATGAAGTCGCTGGAAACATGATTGTGAAAATCATTCCTTTTTATATTTGATTTACACCGGGTAAATCCCATCGCAGAGCCGCCATCAGATTCGTTTGAAAGACGTTGAGGATCATCTGAAAATCCTTGATTTTTATTTGATGCTTTTAATATCTGCATGAATCTTCTCATTTGAGGGCACTTTTCTCCATCATGTCTATTCATTGAATGGAACAAGCAGTATGTGTATGCAGGAGAATATGGTTCCGCTACTTCGCTTGTTGGTGAAACAGGTTGATCGCGGACATAATTGACAAAATAATTTTGTCCACTTGGAGGAGATGGAATTTGTTGAAGAGGTGTGACGTTCAAAGGCACCAACGGTTTGATGGAATCTCTTTGTATCTTTCTCGAGGTGATCATGTTATCTTCTAGCTCAATAGCGAACGCCTAAGCTCCTTGCAGTTCTGTAGAATTTCTTTGCTTGAGATAGAAAGAGACTTCTGAAGATTGTGCATTTGTGAAACTACTTAGCAGAATTTCTGACGAAGGATTCAGGGTGTTCGCAACTTTACCAACTAGACGGTTGAATTTGGCAATGAACTTTCGCATTGGCTCACTTTTGTCTTTCTTGATGTTCGAGAGCTGAGTGAACAAAACATGACTATCTTCTGTAGGCTTGTAACGAGCAAGAAATTCCTCGCTCATGGACTCCCAACTTGTGATGGAACCAGCAGCAAGGTGATTAAACCATTCATTTGCGGTGCCTTGCAAGCTCTCCACAAATAAGCGAACTGCAACATCTTCATGTGTAACGTTGAGAATCCCACAGGCAGTGGTGAAGGCAGAAATGTGCTCGTCAGGATCTTGCTTGCCATCACTAGGAAACTTCGGAAAATTTTTCCTTGAGCCTTCAGGAAGTTCATGGTTTTCAGCCAATGCCAACGGACCGATCTGATTTCTCCATGGTCGAGGTGGGTTAGTGTTGATGTGATTAGCCTCCTGATCAGCCATGAGAAGCCTTCAGCTGAAATTGGAAAAATTGAGTGCACTCTGAACCTTTTTGAATTTGCAATGGATAAGATGGAGGTCTTATGTCGTTCCCCAACAGACTCGCCAAAAATTGTTAGCGTTTTATTTCGCACCTTTCGGTGGGAAAGCAAAATGGACAGATGTGCAGTAGAACCGCTCTTCGAATTTGTAGGGGAAGCTCCTTGTAAAATAGAACTTAACTAAAAACTATACAATATGAATAGGCTTGTAAAATACCCTTCTTAAATGACTGAAATTTTTGCTAACTTTTAGATAAGATTTCTTGCACAAATAACACCCAATTTCAAACACAATCACATATATATGAAACCATGAGTTACCATGGCATGTATCATTGACTTAATTTGAAATGACATCAAAAGCTTGCGGCTGTTATCAAAATTCAGTTACTGTCCCATTCATATCAGACTTTAATTATGCATGAAAATGAATCACAGTTACAACCAAATTCATCACAAACGTTGCCAAATCAATGAGGAATAATTTATTAAAGAGCCAACCCATAAAGTACCATGAAATATCAACATAAGCCACTAAACCCCTGACTGATATGACTTATCATCAGTCTGATATAAGTCTGAAACCATACATGAAGTAGCTGCCAACTGATGATATAAGTCTGAAACCATACATGAAGTAGCTGCCAATGTGCAATGAAGATATCTTGCCAACTATGCCTCTAAACACCTTATTGTGGAAATCGGTAGGCTTGTTTTTGATGCCAATTGACTCTATCAACTTGGAACCTCAATCTATCTTGGATTAAGCCTTCACATCAAACCTCCTTGGACCTGTAGCTGGCTGGAACAGTCCTGTAGTTGGCTGGAAAGTGCCCAGATTTGAAGAATATGCCAATATATCAACTCCAAAGGCTAGCGATGGCTTCTATATGCAACTTGCAACTTGTACAATCCTTCTAGACTTGTCTACCCTTCTCAAAAAGCCCTGAAACAATGTGATTGTTTGACTGTCATGAAAAATCAGAACCTTGCAAATCATATAAATTTCACTCCAATGATACTATAAGCCCAAAACTACCTTGATAATGCTTCAATGAATCAAGGGCTTCAATATGATATCAATTATGCTTCCAATCACTCCTCTAAACCTGCAAACGAAGCACAAATAGTGAATTCTGAATGAAATCACTTCACAACTAGTATGGGGTCATCTCCATACAAAAACAAGGGGTCATCACCTTGCAAAATGACATGAAAATCGGAATTCTCAGTCAATAACAATAAGAAAGAAAACATACCATAGCATCATTAGTTGCAAATTGATGTTCAAGTCCTCTATTTAAACTCCTCAAGCATGGACGCCCCTCTTTTTTGGCATTTTAGAATGTATCTTGAATTCCACCAATGATGAGCAATGAACTTGAACAATATTGAATGAGTTACATCTAAAACACACTCATTTAAAACAATCTTTAATTGTTTAAATGAGATACATCTATTGTATTTACAATTCTCACACCTAGCCTTGGCGTCTCCCAACAACTTGTATGCAATCATTTAATATCCTTCAAAGCATTTAAAATCTTGATCCTTGACATAACCGACTAGATATTTGGCATTCAATTTATGAACTTGCATTTAAAATGTTCCTCTATACTTGCATCGATCCACAACTACCTCATGCGCATGCATTAAATGATGATATTTGCATTTAATAAAAACCCTTGCCTTAGCCGCCGATCCTTGTCTTGCATTAAAAATATTTTTTCTTTGAATAATCTTTGACTTGGGCAAATACCTTTACTTGTGGCGGTAGCTATCATATCTTGGGCGATTACCAAGAGACCTTGGGCGGCGATCCTCTAGGAGACGTCAGCTCTCCAACAATGAACACTCCAATGATGCATTTCAAACAATACAAAATCCTACTCAATACAAGTCGATCATCTTGGACCTATATCTTCATGGGGCGAACCTCCTTATTCCACTCAAACTCCATAAAAATAGCTTAGAGAAAATGTAATTAAATATTTCATTTTCCCTCTTATTCCATCATTTGAAAATTCAAATCAAATAATTGAAAATACAATTTCAATATTGCATTTCCCATATAGCACAATAACATACTAGTTGATCCAACTTTCCGGTTCTCCATGCATAGACATATACCAACTTTCCAGTTCTCCATGTATAGAAGCAACTCAACTAGCAAATATAACTTAGCTCAAAATGGGGACATTACAAGTCCTCCCTCCCCAAGATTGCTTGCCCCAAGCAATCAAAGGTGCCAAATAAGAATCAATGAATACCAGCAACAACATTGATATAATAGATTTTGATATTCAAATTAAAGATTTGAATATCCTTATGATTTCCTTGTTTTATTAATTCCTCCAATTACAATAGCAACCATGATCTCAGACTCACAGTCAGACCTTGCAACTTATTCAATACACCAATGAGTACAAATCATATGTCTCTGATAAATTTAGGAGTGAATTTTAAAGCAAAACATACCAAACCATTTGACACTGATGGCAATTGATGATCCTGATAATGATACGGTCGCTGCTATTGTTTATCGATTCCTCCACACTAATCGCTGTGACTGAGTTGCAAACCACGATCTCGATGGAGCTATGATTCGATACTTGTGATGAGTCTCACAATCCTGAATGCAGATTGTTGTTCCCAGACTTAACTCACTGACAAACTTTCACTGTAATAACCCAACTATGAAGCTTAGTCAATCTGTCAATCCGTCTTGAAATCCACTACCGCGCACTTACTGTATAATCTATGTTGATGATTCTCAGATCACTCTGCAATGATTATAAGGTTTATGCTTGTTGCCAATGATGACGTGAGGATGCTGGCCGAATTCCTTAGCTAGTAATCGCTGTCTTCCATTGTCACCTGCGAATACAATATAACTGGTGCTTGAACAGCCTCACACTATATCATTCAATAATTCATTCACCGCTTTTGAAGATTCAAAATATATTGTTCTCTTTTAATCCGATGTGATGTCTCCAATTAAATCTTCGTCACTTCTCAGCAACGACGTCTCCTTATACTATGATCTTTCATATTGCCTCACAGTTTGGTATATGAGCGGACCATCTTATACATCTACGATTCCTCTAAAATGGACATTGAACTCACTTCCACGATTCTTTAATGCTCCACGTTGCTTACCTGGGACCCACGATTTATATGCAAACTACAAAAGAGCGATTTCCTTCAAGAGCTGCGATTACCACTTGCACTGGAGCCCATGATTCTCTTTGGAAACAATATTCAAATATGACTGTATTTTTGTTTGTCAGGCTCTGTCAGAGGTTGTCTCCCATTGAAGCGGCAGATTATACAAAGTCTTTTATATCAATAACAATATCTCCTTAAAGCTTGATATCTGGAAATTATATCATAAATTAATAATCTAAAATTTGAATATAAACTTCAAACACTAGAGGGGTAAATAACGAAGACAAATTTATATTGATTTATCAATCAATAAATTTGCAATAAAACCCTTTGCATTTTATTATCAAATCTTCATACAATCTTCAAAGACTTGCAAAATGGTCTCAGACCAATTATTGAAATTCCAAATACAATGAAGTCCAACTGAGAAACCTGAGTGATTTCTCCTCTATAATTCAGCAAATGCAAAGAAACCTCTCTTTGACATTGACTGGATACAAAACATAAGTCATAGACTCAATCAGAAAAACCAAGACATAAGCATCTAAAACATGCTCAACACTGACTCTCAACATCCCTTTTAAACTTTCATCAATTAGGACAGGCCCTAATTTTATTAAATGAAAGTTTTTATGTACACAATCACACCTTACAATATTAAATGCTTTTACACACTAACTTTTTAAATGTGTGCGTACAATGATACTTTATTTAATAAAGTATTTTTCAAGTAACTTAATAAAATATTAATTTTATAAAGCAATTAAAATACTTTATAAAATTAATTTACAATTAGACACATTTAAGTTACTTGCAAAAATTGGGGACATTACAAGGCTTTTCAGGCGTTTTTCATACTTATGCTGAATAAAAGGGAAACTTGCAATATTTTAGGGTATGCAGCGTGCGGAAAGGTTGAGACGCTCAATCGGCAGTGAAGCAAAGGTTTGTGTTTTTTGACTGAAAACAGAACCTAGGCTATATGCTTGCACTACTCAGCTAAGTTCAGAGGCTGTGTAGGGCAAGTATGCATGATTTGGATAAAAGATTCACGAATGCCTTGATTAAATCAATTATAAGTCAATGCAAAAATACGACATATAATCTCACCTGGACGCAAACTTCGCAGGTTTGTTGAATTAACTTAATCTCAACACAAATGACAAATTTTAATGGATACTCAGAAGCAAATCAAGCATAATGACATCCATTAAATGAAATGAGAACACGATCAGGTGAATGTATGAGAACAAAATTTTAAGCAAATAGAGGCATGAGAATTGTCATGGCTTTTATTCACTGATTGAATGCAACACTGAATTCTGAACACTGAATATTAAAAAAAAGACCTAATTGCTAAAAAGCTTCGAAAAAAGTTAAATAACAATGAAGTTGAATCCTAAAATCTATATCCCTCTTCGTGCTTGTGTAAAAGCACTTATTTATACTACTACAAAGCAAAATGCATGAAAGGGAAAAAAGAGTTGAACTAATACTCTTCAACCTAGATCTAGAGTTGCATGTATACATGCAAGCTTATTTGCATAATAAAAATACTAAAGAAATGTCTCATGCAATTGAGTTAACTGAAATTGCATGTTATTACAAAGAGTTCCACAATTGCATGATTTGCATGATTTTCAAAAAGATCTAAAAATAAATAAGATATTTGAGTGCACAGTCAGTTCTCAAAATAGATCTTCTTTGGAAATTCCTCTTGCTGAAAATAATTTTGTTTGAAGACACTGAAAAATGGCTAAGTCTGGGAATTCAAATTTTGCTTGAATTGTTCAACTTTCGCCTTTTACATGCTTCAAAACAATAGAATATGTCTTTATATGTTGCTGGGCCTGCACAAAACGATGTCTTCCTTGCAAAACTCTTCAAATTTCCCTTCTACAAGGCTGGAAATTGATAACTCTGCCCTTGGAGTGCTGTAGCAAGCAAAATTCTGCTCCTTCCTTGATGAATTTCTGAGTTTTTAATGACAAGTATGGACAAAATTACCTTCCCAAAGGCAGCACTGCCCTTTTAACAAGCCTCCAATCTGCTTTTTGAATGCAAAATAAAAGCAAAACTCCTTGAGAAGAAGCGCTGCACTCTTATGCTTTTCAATTCTGCTTTTTTATTATTTTTAGAATGCTTTTTTAATAGCTTGTAGTTTGAAAATATGCAATGCTTGAAACCTGTTTTAAATAGCTCTTTAGAGCATGCAACACCTGTTTGAAAAGGTGCGTCCCTGAACTGAAGTCGGACTTTTATTGGTAACTTGAGTTAAAATTTGTTTTTAGCTCATGAGAAGCGCTCTCTTTGAGTGAGCGCATCCCTAACTAGGTGGATGCGTGCGCCTGGCTATGGGCGCGCTGGTCCTTGTTTGGCCGACTAGCTTTATAGGTGGGAGCGAATCTGGATGATTTGGGCGCCTGGATCTCTTATGGAGCACCTTGGAGCAAGTGTCCGCTCCTATTAGAGGACTAACATTGCTTTTAGAAGGATCAAATAGCAAAGGGTCTGTGATTTGTAATGGACAGGAGCGCCTGCCTTAGGCAAATGTGCCTATACACTGGCGGATGTGCCTATACACTGGCGGATGCGCCTGTGACTAGGTGCGCACACCATGTATTGTGTGCTTCCGCTTTTATCATATGTTTAAAACGCTACTGAGGCACGCTTTTTCGTCTTTGAACGCTTCTATTGTCTCCTAGATTGCACCTTTGAGCTCTTCCTTCACTCTTCAAGCGCGCTATCATAAACCCGATTGAATATATGCATCAATCCTTATGCATCAATACCTGTCAGCAATTATTTATATCATAATATTATTATTATCTAACACATAAGACAAAGTGTCTCCTAAGCAGTGTTTTGTTTGAGAAAATAATCAGAATTAAGGCAACACTCCATAAGGATAAACAAACCATTTATTAAGAGATGCGATTTGGTGGAAAGACGCCACCCTTTGAAGTAATGCATTCATTCGCATAAACATGAGATATAGATATATCATTCTTGATTGGCATTTCAGAGGGGGCAAGCAACAGAGATATTATAGTATTCAATACAGAGAAGAAGGCATCAGAAAATATTAAAGGTATCAGAAGTAAGAGATAAAAGGCAGACTGTAGTATTCAGAGATTCAGTCTCAGATTTGCAGAAAGAGTAGCAGCCAAAGAACTTAGAATCAGAGTAAGTAACATATATTAATAATAATTTGTAAGTCTGATAATACAGTTGCAATCAAGAATTAATATCCCTTTCAATTTACATTACTTATGTATGATGAATCATGTATAGAATACGAGATAATAATACAATATATGATATTGTTTTATTATGCATCAATATCTTTTAGATATAAAATATATGGAACCTCATCATGGAGGAAGGGAAGGAGACATAGGTAAGAGGGTATAAGGTTTCCATCTAAGTACCCCACCTTGGATGGATGTCAAAGCCCTGCCATCAAGGCCAAGAGGGTCAAAGTCCCGTTCTTGGGCTTAGATTGGATAAACTGAGAACTCCGCTATGATCCCCGTACCATTCCTACCATGATGAGTTATTAATTATAAGTGATAAGGCATGGATAGGGAAGTAAGACCAGCATTCTGCTAAGTACCCCACTTTGGTGGATGACTAAGTCTTGCCACCAAAGCCAGGAGGGCCAAAGTTCCGCTCTTGGACTTAGTATGGGTTGGCTGGGTCAAATCTATCATGTCCCTATCTCGATGCTCTAGAAGTGTTTGATAGTAAGTAGTGTTGGAATTGTATTATGAGTTTGATATATTTGCAGCTAACCCTAACAATGGCATTAGTTTATATGTATATATATTGTATTTGTGTTCTCTATGTGATGATTGCAGGAGTTCTATTCAAGAGCATAATGAAGAAATAACTACTTGTAAGTCATCTCCCTAACCCTAATGTATCATAATTGTGATTGTAGGGTTTAATCTAGGGCAAATCTAGAAGGGGAAATTACACGCGCGCATCCTTGAAGAAGCTCGCTGATCCTTGGCTTGATGCGTTTTTTGAGCGCTTATATTTTGAGCGGCTTCTTTAGATGCGCTCTAGTCTTTCCTAGTGCGCTTGTTAAGCCAATGGTGTTCCTTTTACTTCATCTTTTCCTTTTAAGGTGCCTTTTCCCTTTAGCGGAGTGATTCACCCTTTAGCGCGTTTTCAAAACATGAATTACTCTTTATTCAAGCGAACACTTCCTCCTTAGGATGCGCTTTGTGTGTTTGAGCGTGCTTTGTAGGGAATGGACGCACATGCTGGAAGGCGCACACGCTTGATGGAAGGTGCCCTCTTTTGAAATTTTTTTGAAGTATCTCCTGCTTTGAATTTGATGCCTTTGCGTTGCTCTGGTGCGCCTTCATATTGGCGCGCGTGCCTCTATGAGGGCGCATTTATGAAGACTTTGACATTTGAAATGGATTGTTTTTGTGTTTTCAATCTTTCTCTAATGGCTTTAGCGTGCCTTCATACTCTTGATGTGCTTTTATTCTCCTTTAGACGGGCTTGCCTTCAATGGAGTGCGCTTTTTGTATCCTAGGCGTGACTTGTTTGTATATGGTGCGTCTCTTCTAACTTTGAGCGTTTCTTTCATTCCTGAGCAGCCTAAGTCCTGGAACATGCTTCTTGTGTTTTGGATGTGCCGTTGTCTCCTTAGGCTCATTTCACCATGTCTTGCCGTTCTTTGAAACCTCTAAGCATTGTAATAAACTTAGGTTCCACTTGACATCCATAAACGTTTCCAATATTCGTGTGCCATATTTTCTTCTTACGCATCCTAGCACGCCTCATATTTTACACGACGGAGTTCGCTTCAAGGCATCCTTCCGCACTTTGAAAACCTGTAGGGTTAGTTTGGAAATTTGATAGGTGCAAGTGCTGATTTAAGATTTTGGTTTGATAGTGTTTTTTGGGAAGGATACATAGGAAAAAGCACATAGATGAAAGTTTTTTGTATGGGTACAACATACTTGTACTAGGAGGGGGAAGTAGAAGATGTAGATTGTATTTGGCTGTTTATGACATATGTTATACATTTATTATTTACAAGTCTATAAAATGTTTGACTTTGAAACTTTGAAATTTTGAATTTTAAGCATTTGAGGGTCATATGAGATATGTAATCTTTGAATTATGACAAATTGATAATCAAAATAGACTTGTGTGTTCTCTAGATTCATAGTCTATGCTTCTCATGCATTAAGTTCTGTTTTTTGTGTAATTATGTTTTTTTTGTCGATTTTTGTTGAGTCCCAAGTGTGAGTCAAAATTTTGGGCTGCTGAGTCTAAGTTTTCCAATTATATTGACAATATTGAATAATAGCTAACATATCTAACAATACTAGTTTGTGGCACCCCTGTTGCATGATTGATTGTCTCTTTTGCAATCAAATGGCAGTTTTTAGAAATTTTAACTGTCCTTACTGCCCTTATTAAACAACATGCATTAATGACCATATGATACTTCTCTTTGGCCATCGATAACAAAACTTGGTTGTGCATACACGAGCTTGGGTCCATTAGGCTATCTACTTCTACAATTTGGCCCTTTGATGATGAAATATTGCAGGTTGATAATGAAATCGTCTTTCTGAGGCATGTTGGACTATTTACTTCACTTCTTAAGCGACCTTCATCTACTAGGTTGGCATAGTTACACTAGTCATGCTTCTCACATAAAAAGCAATTCAATCCAACAAACTTATTTCTAAGGTTATCTGTTTTGTTTTATATCCATTGATCGCTTCCTTCACCATTCAAGGAAGATTTGGAACTTCAATTGAGTCATAGTGCAATGATGGTACTTTGTGCCATATATTGTCTTCACCGCTAGCTTCATGACCTTTTATAGAACAAGTGGACATACCGTGAAGCTGTAATCCCTTTGTTTATGTTGCACAACTTCAACAGTGTTAGTCATGTATAATTTTATCTGTTCTGCAGCATTTCCAAAAACAACGAAGTGGAGGATATGAATCGAAAGAAGACAAGCTATTGCTTTTCTTGTAACTGCCATGATGTTCTTTCATCTTCCATTGTTGTATATTAATGTAATATAACTATTTTTTTGACAATGCTTGGAAGAGAAAATAATAGCATAGGAGATAGACATCTTGTGACACACATCCAACCTCTTGCATTTTGTACAAAACTTTTGCATAATACCATCTTGCAATTTACAGTTCTAACATGTTGTCTTGTTCTTGAATCTCTTGTTGAATAACAATCTGATTAATTTTTGCACTCTTATCACTGTTGCATTTGCTTTTGTTCATCACACATTTATATCCATTGTGTGTTGTCCCATGGACACACTTCAAACCTGGATTAGTGGCTATCATATCTTTCTTTCTTCCTATCATGTCTTAATTGTATTGAGATTCTCATCAAATCCTTCTTTGCATTTTGCATGCTCACTCACTTGAGATCTGCGTGCAAGAAACTTTGCCTTAAAACTCACGACCCTTTCATGATCTGCAGCCACAAAGGGATGATTTAGAGCAACATTATCCACATGAGCAAGTAAGGATAACTGATCATTTCACTGAACTCCTACAATTTTTTCAATCTTCTTTAGACCTGTGCTGATGCTCCATCAACAAATTGACAAGTAAATCCATATATATCCCTATTTTGAAGGTAAAATAAATGCAAATATGTAGGTAACTGGGTTAATCTTATTTGTCTCTACTATGCGGTTAATCAACTTTTTGATGAAGAAAAATCATTTTTTCCATTCTGAGAGTTTCATTGTCTGTAAAAAAATGGTGGAATAGCTATGATACTACCCATGAGGACTCCCTCATTGCTGTGGATACCTGTAATGTTTTGGTGAAGCCCTTAAAGAAACCTATTACCCTGTTGGAAACTATGATGATCAGTATATCTTCCCAACTGCTTCAAGGTTGTGACTAGTCTATTCAAGAGTATACCAATATATTCTACACTTTGACTTCCCAGTTGAACATCCAAGAGACCAAACAAAATCTCAGTTTGAAATGTAGGCCAGGCTTAAGACTATACATCTAGATGGACTTGGATTTCATATATTTCTTCTCAAGGAGATGCATACAAGTATACTTGCAAATTTGAAGTAAAAATTGATCACAAATCTCAGATGAAGATTCTAAGGATAAGTCACAGAATCAAAATTCCAAGTCTGGAGTCAAACATAAAGCATCTTCACATCATTCCTAGAAGAAGTATTTATTGCTTGAGAAGCAAAAGAAGCAATCAAATATTGGCAAATGGTGCATAATTATGTAATTCAATGGACTTCCACTGAAGAATGTTGTGCTCAAATAGCAATGCTTCCATAGGTCAAAGCATCAAATTCACCTGCTGCAGCACAAGACAAAGGAAACTGATTATGGTGTGTGAGTTGAATACCATCGTAGCAACTACCAGCATTGCTTTATCTTCTAATTTGAATACAGAAGTGATGGTGATTGATTGTCATTGATATCAAAAAGGTGTTTGATCTTCATATGACAAGATGTCACGTTTCAGGTGTTCATAATGATCTTCATATGGAAGAGGTGATGGAGTTTATTATTTTGCTAACATGGGTTGATCAAGTTAGGTTGTCCACATGGGTCCAATGCACAGATCATTTTGAGGTCATCAGGGCATTAAAAGTGTGGTTGATCATGATGGAAATGTTCACATGCATTCATGGGTTCAAGTTGATAGGTTCAAAGCCATATTGATTAGTGATGGTAATCATCAGGTGATGATGGGTTCACAGTCTTATGATTTTAGGATGCCTTCTCAATAGTCTTGTTCAAGATAAGAGGTTCAAGAAGTTACAATCTCAAAAATGGTGATGTTTCTTAAGAGTGGAAGGAGAAATGCAAAAGAATCATTAGATGGTCCATTGATGTCAAAGGCATATGATATAATTTGATCTTGCAAAGAAATATGTGGCAGAGTTATAAAATTTTGTGATGAGGCTCATAATGATTTTGGTCTTCATTGGAACATCTAATATCTATTCTCTGTCATAAATATGGGAAAGCATGATATTTGATATTAGGATTTGGAAATTCCTAAAAATCTAGTTTTCTATCTCCTAAAATCATAAACTATTTCCCTAAGTCTAAGTCATATTTATGGCTTTTCTTTTAAATTTAAAAATTCATGTTTATCTCCTAATTTTATGGCCCACCAAATAAAAATGGATTTTATATGGGGTGAGGAGGCAGATTTATTTTATTTAGTCTTTGTTTTTAAAGACTAATTTCAGATATTCTTAAAAGGGGGCAGATTTTTAGGAGTCAAAAAGATTTTTTTTAAAAAAGGGAAAAAGAAGACTCTCACGTGGCAAGAGGGAGTTAATGGAATTTGCTTTAAGGGCAGATTTTTTGAGTTTCTAAAAGAGATTTTTTAAGAAGATTTTTCTATATTTAAAAGTGGGCCTCTTCTTCATGTAGTTTAAAGGTTTTAAAAAAAGGAAAGTTTCTTTTGGAAAGAAGATATATTTTTTGAGAAGATTTTTTTAAAGACTATTTTCCTATATTCATGAAGAAGTTTTTTTTAAAGTGGGAAATCAAGATATTTTTTATGAAAGAAGAAAATTGCAGAGAGATGAAAGTCTATTTTTTTGAAGATATTTGACACATGAACAGTTTGAAGATGAAGGTGAATGATTTTTTTTGGAAGAAGAATATGAATTGAATCAGGAGTTGACGATTTTCTTTTGGAAAGAAATTGGAAGATCAAGAGTTTTGTAAGGATCCAATGAAAGATTTTTTTTTTTTTTGGATTTGAAGTATTTCTTTGTGAAGTTTTTATTTGCAGATTGAGGAAGTGGTGTCTTTACAGCTTGGAGAAGATGAATGATATTTTTGAAGAATATCAATGATGCAGAGAAGAAAATATATTTGCATATGTTTTTTTTTATTCTTGCAGGTTAAAGAATATTTTATGATGGGATTGGGAATGTATTTTCTTCAAAAGGAATATGAAGGATCATGCAAAGTTTGAAGAAGAATTTGAAGAGATTATTGAAGAATTGATTAGGCATAGAGGAATATGAAAAGATTTTTCTTTGCAGGTGGAAGGACATTCAATTTGTATAAAATTGTTTTTCAGGTGTATTGTATAGAAGTTTTTTTGGGAGACAGAGATGAAATACACAGATGATGAGTTTTAGAGGTTGAATATACAGTGTGTGGTGATGTGGATCAATATGGTGTATTGAAGATATTTTACAGATGAATCATTTTATTGTATGTGAGATTATGTTTGTGCAGGAATGGATCAAATACAGTATGAGGACATCATGCAATAATCTTACAGATTGAACCATGAAAATAAAGATTGAATCATGAAGATAAAATGCAGGTGAATATGCATCAGGTGAATCAAATTTGCAGAGATAAGAGTGTTGTAAAGATTTGTAAAAGGAATTGTTTTGTATGGTCTTGATTTGAAAATCAAATAGGAGGTATAAGGGTGTATAATGAAACACAGGTTGCATAATGGTGCAAATCAGATTGAATAGCAATCAATTCTTGCACACAGAATTTTATGATGGAAAATTGTCTATGCCAGTGAGGCACAGTATGCCAGTGAGGCTTGTAGGTCAGTGAGACCTTAACATTTGTCAGTGAGACACATATTGTAGCCAATGAGGCTTCTTTGTAGCCAGTGAGGCATGTTTGATCAGTTAAGCCAGTGAGGCAGTTTAGAGTGGTTTTTCTACCCCTGGAGGGTTTTCCACTCATGCAATTCTTGTGTCATAATCTTCTCTGTGTGTGTATGATTTACTTATGAAGTTTTGTTCTCTTTTTGTATTCACAGTCATGTGCATATGTATTTGACAAATCAATGCTATCTTTCTCTCCTTGTGCTCTGAAAGTTAAAGTGTGTAAAAAGATTTGAAAATTCACACAACACTGATTCACCCCCCCTCTCAGTGTTGATTGTACTCCTACAAGAAGAAGCAAAGAAATTGTTCCATTCTCAAATGTAGGTTAGTGGACAACTCGTATACTTCATTGTTGACAACATAGCCAAAAGAACCTAATTTCTTCATAAGTAGTTCAATGAAGATTAAACTTACTGATAATATCTCACCCACAACCCTACACCATTGGATAGTTTACTTTGGGTTTTGAAAACTGTCACTTGTTAGTGTCACCTAGTATACAAAATCAAGCCATTTCAAGTTCCAATCCTTTGCAATTTGGTGTCATTAGAGGTATGTGATGTTTTACTTAGGCAACAATATCTTTCCTAGTGCCATGCAATGTATGAAGCAAATCTTAGAAATGCCATCATAGATGTTGGTAAGGATAGAATCATAGATATTGCATACCAAAAGTAGGTTGTAAGCTTTCATTGATCACTGCAAACAATAGAAGAAATTTTTTAGTTCTAGTAAGAATTTTGTGCTCGTGACAGTGAGACTTGAATGCAAGGAAGACATACTTGCAGTACAAGCTAACACTGCACCCCCTTCAACCCAACGACGACAATTAAACACAATATTGAGAATTATAAGGATATATTCCTGTCACCTAATTGAATATAGATGAATCATACCATGCATAGAGAATCAAACCTTGCATTTGATTCCAAACTACCTCTTTCTAATGCCTCTCTATATCGTCATTCATTCCAATAGAATGAAGAGATTGGGTTGCAAATTCATGAACTCATGGAAAAGTGACACAATATATCAAAATCTTTACCTTGCAAAAGCCTAATTGCACTTGTGCCAGAGAAGAATGGCACAAGGAGGTTGCGCATCAACTATAGAGCCATCAACAAGATCACTATGAAGAACTTTTATCCTCTTCCTACTATTGAGGATCTACTTGTCCATCTCTGTGGTGCCAAATTCTTCATTGAGGTAGATCTCAAATCAGGATAGTTTCAAATTTCTATTGAACCCACAGATGTTTGGAAGACAATCTTCAAAGCCATGGAAGGATTGTTTGAATGGTTGGTTATTTTGTCTTGACTAATGCACTTATGACATACATGCGTATGGTGAATGTTATTCTTTGGTCATTCACAACTTCATTTGTTGTTGTTTATCTTGAGGATATTCTTATTTTCAGCAAAACATGGGAGGAACATTTGTGCATATTCATTAAATGCTCAACATTTTTTGGCAACACACTTGTATTCGAACATGGATTAATGTTGTTTTTCCATCCAAGAAATACAATACTTGGGTATATCATTGATGCACATGGAGTACACGTGGATCTAACGAAGATTCACATCATTTAGGAATGGCCTATACCAAAGATCCTCACAAAACTTTGCAAATTTTTTGGCTTGGCAACTTTCCATACAAAGTTTGTTCTTGTTTTTTCTCACATGCCTTGGTGATTGAATTGAGTTACCAAAGGTGGCACCAAAAACATTTCTCGCTTAGTCACTTGCACCTTACAAAACATTTGAGGAATTGAAATGCAAACTTTGTTTTGCACCAGCGTTTGTGTTACTTAATCTTCAACAAACATTTGAGATTGAGATTGATGCATACAAGTATGTGCTTGGTGCAGTCCTCACCTAATTCAGTCACCTTGTAACTTAGCACATTGAAGTGTTCACTGTTTTGGCGAGAAAGCATCCCATATATGACTGAGAAGTTTATGCCATTGTACATGCATGTAAGCATTGGAAACACTACATATTGGGAAAGGACAGCACCATCCATATAGATCACAGGTTGTTGCATTTTTGTAGACGCATAACATGCTACAGTAGGAACAGCATCAAAATTGATCTTCATATCTTTGATAATTTCACTTGAACATCAAACAAAAGAAGGGAAGTTCCACTTGAGTAGCAAATTGTTTGAGCAAAACTTTGTTCCAAGCACTTCTCACCATGCTCAACAGATTTGGAAATGAGATCAATGCTTGGCCAAAATTGTATAGATGTGATTCAAAATTTGCAGATATCAATTAGGCATTGCATAGTGGTCAGACTTTTTTAGATTACTACTTGCAGGATGAACTCTTGTATCATTTTGGACGCTTATGTTGTTGCACAAGGTAGAGCACTAGAAGCTGATTTGGGAGGCTCACTTCAGCAAGGTTTCAAAACATTTTGGGTTTAAAAGACTTGTAGTTTTGAAGAAATATTTTTTTCAGCCACACCTCAAATTAGATGTTGTAAAATATATGAAATCTTGTGTCGTCTATGCTATAACCAAGTCGATTAATAAGAAGCAGGGAATATATACTTCTTATAAGGTACTGATCGAGCCTTGTGAATCATTTTCCATGTGTTTCCTTTTAGGTTTACCTACTACCAATTGTGGTAATTATTATATCCATGTAGTAGTTGATAGATTCTCAAAGATGACAATTCTTGCATCATGTAAGAAGACTATCTCAACTCTAGAAATAACCTAATTGAAATTTTAGAAAGTATGTGTTCACTTTGGATTATCATCTATCTCTTATGTGATTGGGACACAAGACTCTTGAGCCATTTTTGGAAATCACTTTGGTCAATGATGGACACAATGTGGACAAAATCTGACATGTTCCATTTTGAAATTGATGGACAGATGGAACTGGTAAATAGGATAATTATGCATCTCCTTCGAACATACAACTTCTAGAAGCATTGGACATGTGATGAAGTTCTTTCTTTTATCCTAGCTGCAATAGAGCTCTACACAACTCTATTCAGCTCAACCATTTTTAGGTTTGTTTGGGTTTCCAATCACACCCATTGTTGTAGTTTATCCTATGTTGCCATCTACCAAAGCAACTCCTTAAGCTCAAAGGAAGTCAACAAAGCTGCCAAGTTCATTGAGCACATCGAGTATATTCAGCAACTGATGCAAATCATTTTGCAAATTGTAAATCCAAATACAAGTAGTGCTATGATCGATTTCAAGTGCTACAAACTTTCAATAGTGGTGACCAATTAGGGCTTCATTTGTAGAAGGAAAGACTTGTAGGATCTTATCTTAAGATTCGTCCTCTTGTGTATGGCACATACACCATCACTAAGAGTTGGAGATAATGCCTTTGAGCTTAATAATCCATCTTATCTTGGTTTGCATCTAGTTTTTTGATGTAGAACTCTTTTGCCATTACTTTCCACCTTGGTTTGATACAATAAATGATGCAAAAGAACTTAAGGTAGAAAATATTAATCCTAATTGCAACATTCAAAAGAAATGGATCAAGTCATTGATGCCATAGTTAAACGCAACCAAAATCAAGGGTTGCTCTTTACCAAATCATTAAAGTAAATCAGATACCTTCCCAAGGGAAATAGTTTACCAAAGCTCAAGTTACCATCAACTTTCCACATCTTATTTTGTAAGTTGCCGCAACTGGGACAGTTGCTTCTCAAGGGCGACAGATCTACGAAGATCTGGCATTTTAATCAACTTGTGGTGCAATGGTTGTTTGTTGCACCATATGTTGTCCTCACTACTAGCTTCAAGACCTTCCCTAAATCAAATGAACATACTGTGAAGCTGTAACTTCTGTCCATTTATGCCACATAATTCGATAGTGTTGGCCCTGTTCTATAGTGTTTCCAGAAAAAAACAAAGATAGGATATGAATTAAATGAAGGGGAGCGGTTGTGTTTCTTGTAACTGCCATGATGTTTCTTCATGTTCCATTCTTGTTTATTAATGTAACATGGCTACTCTTTGATAATGATTGGAATGTAACAAAATAATACAGGAGATAGACATCTTGTGGCATACATTCTACAAATTGCATTTTGTATAGAACATTTTGCATGATACCATCTTGCAATTTATAGTTCTGGCATGGTGTCCTGTTGTTCTTGAATCTCCTTTTTTTTTGTTACACTTGTTCTCGAGTCTCTTTAGTTTAATGACACTTCTGATTTTTTTTACGCTCTATTACTCTTGCATTTGCTTCCATTCATAACTGAATCTATTTGATTGTATTGCTCACTAGGAACAGCTGGCCCTGAATCATTCATCATATTATCTATCTTTTTGAAATGACAGATTTAAATTGTTTTAAAATTTCAAAAAGCCTCTGATTTCTGTTGCATGAATTAAATAAAAAATTACCAAGGAAATCATCAACAAATAAAAAATTGCTTTACTTATCAAATTGCTATTTTGAAATTCCTAATACTGCTTTCTGCCAAGCAAGCAGTGCAATCCCCCTTCTATTTTGGATTTAGGCAGTTGATGGACCATTCTAAGCCATTTCTAAAGTGGAAGGCATGGCAAAGTTTAATGTCCATACATTAATGATATCGAAGCCATTTACTTTGTGGTAGCAACAAATATCTGCCAATTTTTTATTTTGATTTGAACCAGTACATCCCACCATCAGAACTTCTAGTTGCAACGACTCAACCGCTATACGTGATATCTATGAAAAGACATTTCTCAGCATGGGATAAATATTCAAAATTAAACTTAAAAGTGTTTTCTGCATCTTGGGAATACACAACTTTTTAAATCTTCTAAACTTTGCCATTAGCCAGTTTAATGACAGCATCAATGCTCTACAATGCTGTGTGATTTGCCATCTTCCAGAGTCACTGGTTACGGCTTTCTGTTATCTCTGTAAATAAAAAATAATCTCCGATATGTCTTACATGCATAGTTGTACCAGAATACAAAACGGATACCTGGTTCTAGCATATTTCTATCCTTGGTTGGTGACATGAAAAACCATACTCTTCAGTAAAGTTCCCTTCTGGCACTTTTTCTGGATTATTATTCTTACAATTTTATAATGATGCCACTTTTGCCTATGCAGATTCTGATTTCTGCTGTGACTTTCAAGATCCCACGGACTGTTTTGATGATGATCACACTTCAGGTGGCCTGGATTTCTGCAATAATAGGACTGATGGCGGGATTATTGGATTTCCTGAGGAACTGACTTTCATTTTCTGCCTCATGTGTTCTGTGAATGACCAACACCTCTGAACTGCCTCACTGCTAATGCTGTTGTTGTTTGCTTGTACCATTTTGCCTTTCTGCAAAGGCTTGTTCGGACTTTGTCTTCTAGCTTCCCTCATTGTTCTCTTTGAAGCAGTAAACCTATGCCTTTATCAAATGCAGTAATGACTGGTGAGGAATTAGTAGTTATATTTATGCTATACCATATTTCTTATATGTTTGCTGAATACTAGTCAAAACTATGGCTGTGTGGTCATCATTATTAACTTTTCTAATAATGGCATGAAGCTGCTCGTTCACATGTTTAAGTTCCATAAGGTGATCAGATTCCTTCAATTTCAGGAATACAATTGACTGGTGAGCTATAAAATCCTTGCCTTATTTGATGTCTTGTAAAGTGCATGTAATTGTTGCTGAATCCCTAAGTTACCAATCTTGGTACTGATTCGGGTTCGGATTCGTGGGTTCAATTTGCGGATTCGGTCAAAAAAATTTCTTGGGGTGGATTCGTTAATACAAAAACATATAAAAATCAGAAATATATACATATTTGCAGCAGTAATTAAGTTCAGAATACCACATAGCATCATGATCATTTAATTATAATAAACAAAGCCTCCATAAAACAATAAAAATTAAAAATACTACAATGTCAATTAGTCAAACTCGAGTGTCATGATATATATTAAGACTATAGTCATGAGCGGACAAAATCCATAAACTCTTGTCTAACTGCATCCTGCATGTCAGGATCAATGAAGAGTCTATGAAATGCTGCCTTGTACCCATGGCTGACTTCAACATCTCTATATGGGGCAATCCTTGTCAGCATAGAAAGGACCTCAGCACTATAATATTTGCGACTTCAACATCACTTGGGAACCTTCATTGATCAATCTTCAACTCTATTTGTTTGTTGCCAAGCAAGAATGAAAGTTCAGCTAAAATGAATGAGTTTTGTGTTTTTCTTTCAAAATGAGGTAAATAGTAGTGTTCTTGTCTTTAAAATGCATTGGAAAGAGGTTTCTAGGGTTACGGTGAAGTCAACTCATAGTCAAATGAGTTATAATATTAAAAAAATACAAAAAAAAAGCTGACCCGTCAAAATCCATGGATTCTGTCGGATTCGTCCTGGATTCGCCTGGGTTCGTCCCTGACTAATCCGCAGGCTTCTATGCGGCTCTTGCCAAAATCCCCTAGCGGTTCGGTTCGGAATTCGAATCCGGTCTGAATCGAATCCAGATCCAGGCTTGCAGGTGAAGAATCTGGTAACACAGTTGAATCCTAATGGAAAGTGCTGTATTCTCTCTGTTTTTTTGCAATTCAACTCTTTTTCTGAGCCATCTCTATGACTAATTGACCTTGCTGTTTAATGTGAGATCACATGTCATGAATCTCTGTATGTGAAAATAATAAGCATATGTTTCAACATTACGTAGTATAACCTTTAATTTTTGTGATCATTTATCCACCATGTTTGTCTCGCTTTGGTTTAAAATATCCCTCCTAACCTCCTAACTCTAGTCAGGATCTAAAGCCAGCCTGGGTCAGGCAGCTCCTTGACTAAGTCTATCACTTGTCATAACCTGAAAAGTATACAAGGGGTTAGAATAATCCAATCCTGATAATCAAGAGAAGAGAGGATGCAGATTGCCTGTGACCAATGCTAATGTCTGGATGAAATGGCATGCAAAAATATATATTCCTGTTTACAGCTGCAATTTTTTATCATTACATTACAAAGAATTGGTACTTTTGTAATATACACTAACTGGGCATTAGTTCTGACAACTATAACAAGGGAGCATCCTTTGCTACTTTGGTTGCAAAGCATTTGGGTGACTTTGCTCTATGACAATGATTTTTTAACACAAGATTTGGTTGCCAATTTTTCTTTATTTTATGAATTGCACTATTAACCTCCAATATGAAAGACTGGATGATGAATTATCTTTTGTCTTAATTGGCACAACTGAACTTCCAAGCTATTCTATGCAATTTTACATTCCATTGGGTTGGAACATGAAAATTTCAAGTTTTGTCATCATAAAGTTAGTGCTAATTTAACTTTCATGTGGTCATAGTAATGCATATTTACAATCAAGATGTAAAAACCAGAGTGTTGAGAGTCTGACTAGGTGAAAATTTAGCAAGCTGTTTTTTTGACTTGGACTTGGTGGAAAAACCCAGCTGGAAATCGGCAAAACTCAGAAATAAAAAAATATAATATATAAAAAAATGTTTTCGATGCTTGTTTTGAAAAATTTGAGTTGATTTCCTGTTTAATTTGCAGACTTGGCCCTGTCTGACAGCCAAGATTGACGAGTTTACTTAAACTCTCAAGTCTTGGCTATCAGGCTTAGAAAACTCAGCAATTAATATATATATATATATATATATAGTTGATTTTCTGCTTTCTTTTTAGAGATGGCTGAATCTGATAGCCGAGACTCTCAAGTCTCGGCTGTCAGACTTTGCTGAATCTGTGAGTCAAGGCTACAGACTTGCTCAGCCTGACTTGAACTCATATCCACGACTCTTTTCTGAGTCTCAACACACTGGTAAAAACTGTGATTGTTCTAGCTTCCTTTTGAAGCAGCTCACACTGCCTTATTTTTATAGTATTTCTAAATTTTTGGTTCAGCAATCTTGGAATTGAAATTTTTAATGAAGTGTTGATGTCTGTGTCACTATTCAGTAAGAGCAAAGAGCATAAACCATTTATGCATAAGTGAATTTGAAATTGTTTCTTTTAGTTGGGATCCTTTCATATAAGATCTTGATAGAGGAGCATGTTTTTTTGTGTGTACACTCCAAAATTGATGATTTCTTTTTCTTTTGAGTACAGGTCGTAAATGGCACTGATCCAGCAATTATTCGTAGTGAATTGAGGAAAGCTCTTCCACGTGCGCCCAAAAAACAACTTGTGAGTAGCTGGAACAAAACTTCATTAGGGCATGTATGGGCAATACATGTCTTTTGAATCATTTTTTAAGAACTTATAGCATCATTTGCATCTTCATATTTGGCCTGTTCTTTATGTTCATGCTAATCATGTTTATCTTTTCCGACATTTTTGCATGTATAGCTTTTTTAAGAAAATGTATGGTATAGTTGCTCCTTTCTTTCTGTATAGGAAGATATTTATTTAAGCATATGCTATACAGAATCTTATTCTGTCTTTAAATCTTGTTGCTTCTGCTTAGTTTGAGAAAAATTCCTATGCTAATTGTTTTTTTAATATGCTTGATGTATAACAGTACAGTCCTGTTATTTTTCACACAACTTTTGCAAGACTTCTTGGACCCCCACATAATATGGACAAGGTAATACTCGTTAGCTCTTTGATTTATTTGTAGACCAAATCATCTGGGATTCACTATTCGCTATACTCTCATATTGGTGTTTCTCTCTTGTGATGTTCCTTTTTTTTTCTGAAGGAAAAATATGAATTTATAAATATAATCAGAGCTAATCAAGAAACAGGATTACAGATATTTTCTCATTACACATTATCTTTATGCAACTGTCTCGGAATAATGAATAGGAACCAGAATCCAAGACAAGACTGACAGTCTAGTAACATTTTAAGACATGATAATTAGAATGTGAAGAACCATGGGAAATCCATACTACACAATAGCCTGTCAATTAACCATTTTTACTACCAAATATGATTTGTAAAACAGGGGGCATTATAAAGGATAAAAACATATACTTTATAGAGTATCATTAATGTAACAGTTATTAACCAGAGCACAGCATATTAAAAATTTGCATTCAAGCACTGTAGATTGCTGTGTATATGGTAGCTGGTGTCTCAAGCTGCACAATTTACTTCTTTTCCATACTGATATTGTGGGCATTTCTTGTGGCAAAGATCCTGAAACTCAAGATGGCAGGGGAATAAGGTTCTCCTCGTTTGATTACTATTTGGCTGCTTTCAGTAGTGTACTTTGTGGATATGGCCATAAAATGATTCGGCCCTTTTCTTTGCCCCTTAAGTTATAATGATCTCTTGTGTATTTATAGTTGTCTTTCATGTTTCTTAGCTTTGTCAAATACGAGGCGTGAGAAATAAGGGTTTAGGGCAGTTACCTTGAAGTTTGCCTTGCTAATTTTCTTTTTGGCTCTAACAATCAAGGTACATCTCACAAGCATCAAGAAATCTTAGGATGTCCTGGGTGTTTCTAGTACTTGGATTCACATATTGTTTATGGGTTTGTACTTGTGTTCCATGGGGACATGTCCCCGGCCCTCAAATCCCTGTCCTCACCCCCAACGGTGTTTTGGGTATGGCGGGACGGCAGGGAATATCCTCAAAATTTTTGAAAATGATGAAACATTTCGGAAATGCAGTATATGGACAAGAAACACTGTGGGGACATTTGGCCGTCCCCGATGACAGTCATACTTTTTATAAGGTTAAAAAAAAAACCACCATGATATTCACTACAGTGAAGATAGGCAAGACATAAAATATGGATGTTTTTATATGAGCTTGCCATCCTTTCCAATTTTAAACTCTAGAAGATCTTTCTATGTGTGTTATAGTTAGAAAATGGAATCTTTCCACACATAATTACCATTTGTTGTAGTACATGAGATCCCAGATATCTGAAATTAGACTTGATGCTAGAGCAAATGAAATGTAGAAATGCATAATGTAAAGATCTTGCAAGTTACAAAGCACTTATAAGAGTACTCAAAGCTTATGTTACACTTTTAAGTTTTGGGAATTGTTTAGAATGCAAGCATACAGCTTGAATATATTCAGCAAACAAATTAATCTATTACATTGCTCATCTGTCCACCTGCCAAAGACCATGGGGTATGTATGCTTCCCACATATAGTAAGTCAATAGTCATATAAGTCACCCTGCTAATATGACAGTGGCAAACAGTTTCCATAATTATATACTGATGCTGATCAATATTGCATTAAAAAGTAACAGTTACTGACACAGTTTTGCTCTCAAATATTTCAATATGCAATTGTGCATCTTCTTTTGCAACTGAGTTTCATAACTCTGCAGCAGCATCTAATGCAGGTTCAATGAATCAGCTGCCAAAAAAATAGCGTCAATTGGGACTGATTAAAACTTTGATTTTGTCTATAGCTCAATCAATAATGAGTTTCAAATTACAGTTCTGCAATTAAGCATGGAGGCTGGTAAACTCTATTGTGACATTCTTCAGATCCATGGTAATATGATACCTTTCATTGCAAGATAATAATGCACTCAAGTGAACTGTATCAAATATGGCAAAAACATCCAAAACAATGTCCCTATTGTTTCAAAGTACGGTGGTTTGGGTGTTGAAGAGCCACTAAGAACCCTGATCTAGTTCTCAACTGCTGGGACACTGAACTTTGGAGGTGAATTTAGCACTACATTGTCCACCTTGTGTTCATAGATTTAATATTTCTTGCTGTTATACTACTGTTGCTGCAGTCACTGCTGTCATGATTAATTTTATTGCTGTTACACTGATGTTATACTGCTGTCACTGTCTTAATTTTGATGTCATGTCACTCAATGTTAGTTAAACTTGTAGAAATCTCTCTCTCTCTCTCTCTATATATATATACACACACACACACACACACACACACACACACACACACACACAGCCGTCCCCCCGCTGTCCCCCCAAAATGGCCCCCAGGCTGTCGTCTGTGAAATGTGTCCCCTGCCGTCCTGCCATCCTTGTCCCCGAAACGCTGTGGAGCATAGGTTTGTACTCAATTTGTGACCAATTTTTATGTCGGTAGGTGAACCTGAGTTACATAACAAATCAATCTTTTTGGCCTATTTATTTCTCAATTTATCTAAAAATTCCCAACAACTGTCCAAAATCAAGGAAAATGATATAACACATGGTCTCATAATTGCAAACTTTTGGAGCAATTTTCGAGTGGATGATTCCTTGGCTTTTTCCAATCACATTAGAGACATGCTCTCAACGCTAATTCCATGAGCTCTTGTTAATGGGAGAATGGATTTCAATGTCATCTATTCTTCAAGTTTAAAGCATTTTAAGACGGTCATTTATTGAGGTCAATAACAGTATCATTATAAACATTTTAGCTGGAACTTATTAACTCTTGTTAATTCGAGAGTAAATATCAATCTTAACCATTCTTTTGAGGTTGAAGTCTTTTAAGACAAAGGATTTGTTAAGAGCCAATCAGGTAACTAACGTTATGGATAT
The DNA here is from genome assembly GCA_027924645.1 of Cunninghamia lanceolata. Taxonomy (NCBI): domain Eukaryota; kingdom Viridiplantae; phylum Streptophyta; class Pinopsida; order Cupressales; family Cupressaceae; genus Cunninghamia; species Cunninghamia lanceolata. The sequence continues at coordinate 3,989,528 of BSBN01001465.1, read as the reverse complement.
TCAAAAGGAAGAAATTTAATTGAAAGGTCAATTAGAATATAAATTGTAGATACGAACATCTTATCTCCAGCAGGGGGTTCACCCAAAATGGCTGGATAGTGTAGTATCACCATAAACCTCATTATTTTTATAGAAACTGTATTACGAAGACTGATGATAGTGAAAACATGCTTTCATCTGGAATGCATCCAACAACAATTAGAATGATGTGTGTAATACATTACCTATAAAATAAATAGCATGTGGACAAAAATGTAGATCATAAACGATCTGATGATGGATCAGACTAAATAGAATGATGAAACATTGAAATACATTGCTTATAAAGTAGCTAGAAAATGGACAAAAATGTAGATCATAAACAATCTCATGAATGATTAGACACTGTGCTTGGTCATACTCATTGAATCCAAACGACTTGCATTTCCTATTTGAATTCTTTCTAGTCTATATATTTTGAATCCTCATATGTTTACTTTCTTCAATTGATTCATCATAACCACCTGAATGAAGCATCATCCTGTATGATAAATATATAATATCTTTATTTATATCTGATAGCCTTTAGAGTTGGGGGGTTTTATATTATATGAATATCTTTATTTTCGTCTTAAATTGTTTGGTTGACCTAAAATGTACATAACCTTTGTCATTTGATCGATAAGATGTTTCATTATTATTTTAAATTTTGAACTCGTTATTTCATTTGTGTTGTGGCCCATAGGTTTAAGATTTTACATGCAATAGCAATATTTTGCAAATATATAAATGATATCTGTCTTTCTATGGAAAGGAAATAAAAACCTCCAGTGGCATGCTCACATTTTTTGGAAAGCTTGTTGATCGTGTGAGTGAAGAGCTTCTTGGTTTTGAGGTAATTTTTGTCTTTTGATATGTAAGTCTGTTACATTAATGAGCATGAATGCCTTGTTGATCAGGATGTTTTTTTTCTCTTTTGACATGTGTATGCATTTGAACAGGATGCTTTGAAAGTTGTTAGCTTGCTTTCTTATGTTTCTTGCCCTGGTTTTCTTTCTGAAGCAATTGCTAGACACTTATGCTTAAAATTCTTGCTTCTCTTCAACTTCACAAACTAATAGAATAGGAACCATAAAAGCAAGTGCAAACTCCTAATTGTTTTTGATCAAACATTAGAGTATTTGAACTATTGAAAACAAAGTTACAATTTGCGATAAACAAAATTAATGCTCCAGGAGCTTGGACGTCACAATTGGATAAGTTTTTTTTTTCTTACAGACAGAAGACAGATTCCGCACCTACATGGAGAAGGACTTCCATGTGCCTGGTGTGGGCATAGATTATACATTTCCACTAGATTCATAATTACATTTTTACAATAATCAGGATAGCTATGGGCACCTACTTGACCAAGTGTCCAAAACTGTACATAGAGTCACTTAGTACAATGCTTGATTAAACATTAGAGAACTTGGGTGCTTTTGTTCCCTGAGCATTGGTACCAGAACCTGTTTAACTTCGAATCTTACCTTATTGGGTACTCTGGAGGCCCCCATACTCATATGATCTCTGATTTGGTACTGGTACTGGTACTGGTCCTGGTACCTCTCGGGTTCTTCAATTATCCTGGGTAACTCAATTGTCATAATAAAGACATAATAAAAGAACAGTGCTAGTTTGAATATGCCAGTCATAGTAGAAAAACAGGAAAAAGATCAAAGATAAGAAAATGTCAATAACTGCTGCTAGTTCAATTGCATCTGCTTCTAATGAACTAATTGCTGATATGGATGCTCACGATGTAGAGCAATATGATGATTTGTTCAACTTCATGTGGTTCTTTTTGTTTGACCATGACCATTTACTATTTTCCTACTTTGAATAGATAAATATAAACCTATGTGAACATGTAGTTCTTTTGTTTGACTGTGACCATTTACTAGTTTCCTACTTTGAATAGATAATATAAACCTATGTGATCTTCATATAGCATGTTGGCTTTTGTGGTTGGTGTGATCCAAAAGCATGTACTTGTGTTGTGTTGTGATAGAACTTTAGGTTATCTTTGTAACCTAAGTTTTTGTGTACTTTGGTTAGTAGATGTGTTAGTATATGTAATATGTTAATTAGTTGATAGGTGGTTGGAACTTGGGAGGTTACACAGGAGTTGGAGAGAAAGTGGCTTATATAAGCCCATGTATGTACTTTGTAAATCATCCTTGCATAATAAATTTCATTGTGTTTGCAATTCTCAATATGCGTGTTATTCTAACATTGTTGTGCTGGCTTGAATTCTACAAGCAGTATCAGAGCTTTAATGATAGCTGGTTTGTAAGGTTGATGATTTGGAGAAGGGGAATAATTTATATAAGTACTGTTTTTAATTCTTCTCTTCTTCCTTCGAGAATTGAGATGTGTTTATCATGTGAAATCTGGTTCTTCTGTGAGTTCATGTTGTTGGTTGGAAGACTTTGTATACTGTTTTTAGTCCCTCCCAATTCAATTATTTTTTGGCAGCCTGCCATGTAAATTTTTTGACAAAATGATAAGACTCACATGAAAGAAAAGGAGAGCCATTTTTTGTGAATTCTATAAGATAAAAATAAGAGGACTTTTTGTACAAGATTACAGTGTAACATCAGCAATGCCTTGAGAAAAATAAAGTAGCAAATGTGAGGAAATGCAACCAAAAGTAATAAGCATCATCAAGAGGGTTTTAAAGTTTTAGGCTCGGTGATCGTTGCATACATGAGAGTTTATTGTGTTCCTTTGCATTGCATTGTGAGTTTGGTTCAATAAAAGGTGAATGATTATATGTTAGGACTGTCTGATAGCCACTACTAGGCAAAGTTGCATGCTGGAATTTATAAGTAGAAATTGGACATTCAAATTTTAAGTTGATGCACAAATTGATTTCTGTGGGAAAATCACTTAGACAGAAATCTTTGCTTACATTTTTTCTGGGTGCTTATTGTTCCAATTCCAACCCTAACACAGTTCATGGACAAGGATCAAAGGAGAGCATTTATGTCTCTCTTGTGAGTGTATACTTTGCTCTGTAGTACAAAAAAGTTGATAACTTATTATAAAAATTATCTTTCTAAACCCAGCTATACTGAAAGATGGGCATTGATATAATGAAGGCGAAAAAAAAAAAAAGATGCTAATGTGCCAAAATGAATTATTATTTATCAGATTTGGGAAAAACAAGGAATTTGCCATTAAACTTGAAAAATTGAAGACCAAACAACCACAACTTTTATACAAAACTAAGATTTACGAACTGATAATCGGAAAGAGCCACTGCTTGCTGCTTCTTGTTGGTCCATGTAACTGCACTTGTACCCAAATTGAAAACATACCCAGAAGTAGACTTCTTGTCATCAACCGAACCTGCCCAATCTGAATCTGTAAAACCAATCAGCTTAGGATCTTTGCACCTGCCATACAGAATGCCAAAATCGGAAGTGCCTTTCACATATCTCAGCACATGCTTCGCTGCAACCCAATGTTCAGCTTTAGGGGTTGTCATGAAGCGAGAGATGTAGCTTACAACAAAACTGAGGTCAGGTCTAGTGGCAGTGAGATAAATGAGGCTGCCCACTAGTTGCCTGAACGCTGATTCATTCTCCATAGGTGAATCTGATTTGGCTGATAGTTTCAGCCCTTTCTCCATAGATGTAGATGCAGGTTTGCAATCATTCATCCGGAACTTATCAAGCAGACTTCGGGCATACTTGGACTGAGAGATAAAGATGCTAACATATGTTTTCCAAACCTCTACACCAAGACAATAATGCAAAAGTCCCAAATCTGTCATGTCAAATGATTGACTGAGATTATGTTTGATCTCCTCAATCAAATGTTCTGAGCTGCTAGTAATGATCAGGTCATCAACATAGACAACAATTAAAAGAATATCATCACCAGATTGTTTGACATACAAATTAGAATCAGGACTCCTTTGAAAACCATGATCAACTAGGTACTTATCAATTTTCATGTACCATGCCTGAGGAGCCTGTTTTAGGCCATAGAATGCTTTCACCAGTCTGCATACTTGGTGTTCTTTATTAGCAACCTTGAAACCAGGAGGTTGCGTTATATAGACTTCTTCTTGTAATTCCCCATTGAGAAATGCACTCTTGACGTCCATTTGATGGACTTTCCATCCAAATTGGGCTGCAATAGCGAGGACAAGCCAAATGGTACTCATTTTGGCTATAGGAGCAAAAGTCTCCTCATAATCAATGCCCTCTGTCTGTGAGAACCCTTTGGCTACTAACTGAGCCTTATACTTATCAAGAGTTCCGTCGGCCTTATACTTAACTTTATACACCCATTTGCAGCAAATGGGCTTCTTCCCAAATGGAAGATCGGAGAGGACCCAAGTGTTGTTCTTCAGAAGACTATGATGTTCAGCTTCCATACCCTGTTCCCACTTAGGTATGCCTTTAGCCTCTGAATATGTCTGAGGCTCAGAGATGCTATGAATGTTGGCCATAAGGGCAAAATTAACTGTATTCTACTGCTTGCTCTTTTTCCAAACAAATCTACCCTCAAGTAATTCATCATCATGAAGATCATCTATGGTCTTAGCCCACCATTTAGGTCGGAGAGTAGAAGTACCAACATCTGAAACAGGAGGAACAACATCTCCTGGGGTGGCTGGAACGAAGTCAACTGGATGAGGATCCAAATTGTCCTGAGGAGGGGCGGGTGGTGGAACATTATGCTGTGGTGCCTCCACAACTGTAGAATCCCTCCCATCAGTTGGTGCTAGGGGAAGATGAACACCCAAATCAGAAGCCTTTAGAGGCTGATCCTCAGGGCTCATAGTAGGGGAAGATAGATAAAAGGGCCCACTAGCTTCATCAACCACAACATCACGGTTAAAGATGAGACGATCTGTATCTACATCAATGAGCATATGTGCCTTATGATTATCATTGTAACCAGTGAACATGAGTTTCTGACTCTTGGAATCTAGCTTGGTGCGCTTGGCATCTGGAATCCACACATGAGCAGTAGAGCCGAAAACTTTTAGGTGGCTGACCTTAGGATTGCGTCCAGACTAGGCTTCTTCAGGAGTCATCTTCTTAACGGCATAAGTAGACCGGTTCAGAAGATAAACTGTAGTGTAGACAGCTTCAGCCTAGAACTTCTTAGGGACATTTCTATGCTCCAACATAGAATGAGCCATTTCAGTAATGGTGCGATTCCGACCCTCAACGACACCATTCTGCTGAGGGGTGTAGGGTGTCGTAAGTTGGCACTTAATGCCATATGTAGCACAAAAATTGGAGAAGTCAGAAGAACAAAACTCCCCCCATTATGAAACCTAAGAGTGACTATCTGAGAGCCTAACTCTTTCTCAACTAAGACCTTAAATTGCTGACCTCTGATTTGTTTTTAAGAAAATACACCCACATTCTTCTACTAAAATCATCAACAAATAACAGAAAATACCTGCACCCAGTAACTGAAGGAGTGCTCATTGGTCCACATACATCAGCGTGAACCAATTGTAATACCTTGGAAGCTCTCCATGTGTCACCATCTGAGAATGGAGTCCGATGCTGCTTTCTAGCCTGACAAGCTCCACAAACTCCATGATTCTAAGTCTGAATCTCAGGTAGGCCACCAACCATACCATCTCTAGATAACTGAGAGAGATAATGCATATTTAGGTGCCCATAACGTTGATGCCAGAGATTGTTGATGGAAGTATTTTTGGCTGCCATGGCGTGCTCTTGAGAATCACCTAAATCAACAAGTCTATAAAGACCATGATCCTCAAGTCTCTAAACAATTGTAGTGTGAGTTTCTCTATCAACAATGTTGCATGTATGCATACTGAAAACAATATCTAGCTGAGGAGAGTGATGCATAATCTGACTGACTGATAGCAAATTCAGCTCCATGCCAGGTACAAAGTATACATTGAGAAATATTAAATTTCTCCCTCCAGATTGAATATGCACGTTGCTCTTTCTAACAACAGTATACTCTTCGCCTCCTTCAAAGATAATAGAATCTTTGAATGGCGTGTACTCAGTGAACCAATCTCGACGATGAGTGAAATGCCGAGATGCACCTGAATCAATATACCAGGCAGAGGATTTAACATGATGTGCTGGCCTCTTGGCCATAAAGGCATAGAAAGCAGACTCCTTTTGCTCAGTGTGCTCTACAACATGGGCTTTAGGTTTAGACTCTCCTTGCTTGGATTGTTCAGAAGCCAAGCGTTTCCGGCAATCTTTTTTCATGTGACCATACTTGTGGCAATAGTTGCACTGAATATTCTTCTTGGAGGTGTCTTGGGATTGACCTTGGCAGGTTTGCTGAGAGGGTTGCTTTTTGCCTTTATTCTTCTGAAATGTCTTGGCAGTAAATGCCTGTTCCATGGAGGATGAACTAGCAGCGCTTCCAAACTGTTGTTTCCAAGGATCTTGCTGCAGAAGTTTGTTGCATAGATCAGGAAACTTTAGGTCAACATTCGTTGATGTAATGTTGAGCGTCTCGATAAAGTGTTCATATGATTTGGGCAGACTTTTTAGAGTTATGACCACCATATATTCCTCCATTTTTTCGACCAATCGCCTCTAGCTGATCACGGATGTCCTTGATTTTTGTCAAGTGCTCCTGCAGAGTTGTCTTCTCATCCATCATGATAGAGAACATGTTCTTCAAAAAGAACGCTTGGCTCTTGTCGGATGTCTCATGAAGATCTTTCAGAAGATCTTAGATTTCTTTAGCAGTTTTGCCTAAGGGTACTTGAGGCAGCTGATCATCGGTGACTGACAATTTAATAAGCATCACGGCTTCCCGATTCTGCTCATCAAATTTGTCTTGATCTTTACCCGACGTGTAGACTTGCCTAGAACAATCTAGTCAAGGCACTGATACTCAAATATGGTCATCATACGCTGCTTCCAGGTGTTGTAGTTGCGGCAGTTGAATTTCTGACTACCTTCCAACAAAATGTTGGACAAAAAGGCCATCCTTCACGCTTTTCGAGGCATGAAAAACGAGGTAAACTAAAGATTGGATGGATTGGTACAAATTGACGACACAAACCCTGAGACGGAAAAATAGGCTCAAAACCCTAGCACGGATTTCAGGACACAAATCCCGAGGGAAACTTTTCTAAAAACTCACAAATATCTCTGCATACCCTAGGTCACGGGCAACAGAGAAAACTTAGATTGCAGGTTGGAGTTTTGGGTCTGAGCACCTATCTTCAGGCGGTTGAGCACATGAAGCGTTGATCACAAGACCATGGGTGCTTTAAACAATGACCAAACACTCTAAAATGACAACCACAAATCTTTTTACTGCGAGTGCTGGCTTTGCAAACCGTGACCTGGAGTTGATGGCAGAGCGCTTGCTTAAGCACTGGTCTCCACAGTCTGAGGGATTCTCAGCGGTGAGTGCTGAGTGGCGAGCGGTGAACGGTGTTGTAATGTGTCGTACTTGTTGGTTCTTTTCTTAATCTTAATAGTGTTATTTTTATTAGAATGTGTTCTTTCAGACTAGACAGAAGATGCAGAAGGGTTTTAGTTTTCTTGTAGATGTGTGCTGTCGGAGCATATAATAAATGGCATATACTGAAAACCCAGAAAAAGTACAATGAATTTGCATAAACAATGACCTAGATCATCAAATCATCAAATATTAATTATCATTACATACCCATGTCAAGTTTTGCACTTTGATATTTAGGCTGTAGCCGGACCAACAATTGGGTATGGCTGAAAACACTTGAAATCACCCCGAATCGCAAAGGGTATACAATATAAATATATTTCAGCTGATATGAGACCCTAGAGGCCACAAGAAAGGAGAAAGTTGATGTCAAATACAAAGAAATGTCTCCTCACAAACCCAATGTCCACCTATGTTGCTGTACGACCATGCTGGAAGTGTAGACAACAACAAATAATGCAGAAATCTCTTCTAAAATCCTCTGATATGTCTAACTGTTGCACACAAGGCTGAACGACCAAGGAACAATGAAGAAAGAGCAATGAAACATCACCAAATTGCCCTCACATGTGGTACGGCTTGGCTGTAAGAAGTACGGCCAGCAAATGCAACATATATCAGCTCCAAACCCTCAATAAAGTCAGCTCAAATCAGCTATTAAATCAGTCTTTCCAATCTGCATAAGAAAATCTTCATAAATCTGCAAATGATATAACCGTGAAATCCTCAAAACCTCAAAACATCAATTCCAATGAAGCCCAAATGCGAATATTGGATGCATCCGCCAGTATAATATTTGCTAATGGAGGTTTTCATCCCTAGAAGCCAAGTTCAACACTGTCTTGCAGAGGTTTTCGTCTCAGCAAGACAATACCAAATCCTAGAGCCAAGCTCCAAAACCCACACAGGGAATATCTCAATAAGAGAGAAAAATCAATAATCCAAGCATATCCAAATGAGAGCACTTTTCCCTCTTTTATAACTCTCCAAGGGGTGTTTTATTTTTTGAGGGAAATATTCTTTTAATTTTACTTTTAATATTTCCCAAGGTGAGCGCTCCATAAAAGGACTTAAGTGACTTTTAAATATTTCATTTTTTCATCACTTAACCAATAAAACCCAAAGTCCAATATTAAATAATAATATTAATTTACGGACTTTAAAACAGAGGCCCAAATGAACTAGGAATTCAGTGATCTATAGCTTGCCAAAAAAGTCTCGACGAGACGAATTCAACCCTTCTGAAAATCCTGATTCGACACCGAACCCGAACTTACTAAAAATAGTAACGGCCATAAGCACACTAAGCCAACACAGAGGGTGCCAATTGGATCCACAAACCATCTGATAACTCTAAGCTCAATGCAACATCTGGGACAACCAATAGTTGACTGCCAAGTCACCAAAACAACGCCAAACTGACGCTTACTAAAAATAGCAGTGTTCTCCGAGGACCAAAGAGAACAAACCAGAAAAACCCAGAAAGATTGTCGACATGCAAGCACTTACTATATATATTAAGTACAGACAACTTGTCCGAAATCTCTCCGGAAAGTGTCAACTAGCTCCACTGGATCACCCGAACACCCTGGCGACATCGAAATACTCCTCTGATTATGCTGTCACCAACCCAGAAAGTTAGCTCTGACTGAGCTGCAAGAGAACTCGAAAATGGGGACATTACAGGTGCTTAAAAACTCCAACAAGCCTTGCAACAAAAGCGAAGCCGTAGCCAAAGATTTGCAAACCGCCATTGATTTAAACCAACATTGAACCGCTGATTGCAGACCGTCGAAGTCAAAAATTGAAACCCTAACCGTGAGGAAACAAAGCCATCAAAAGTCAAAACCGCCAAATAGAACCCGCGGAGGAAGGTGAAGCCGAACCTTGCAGACCGCGAGAGAATTGAAACCGCCGACTTTAAACCTGCGCAGAACGCTGAGGTACAAACGGTACGACAGAGTACAGATGTACGGACAAAGAGAGCGCCAAAAATTTTTGAAAGAAAAATTTCAAAAAAAAAAAAAGTTTTCCCGCTCTGATACCATGTAATGGTAAAAATCTCAATGTTGTATTAAAGAAAGAGACAAAGGCTCTTTAAAAAGAATTACAAAGTAGATGTTTCTAAAAGAAATAAAAGCTAACAAAGCAACAAAAATAGAAACAAGCTAAACTAATAATATTACAATATTGACCATTAAATAAACTAAGTATTATTTTAATACTTAAACTAGTATTATTTCCCTTGCTTTTTTTTTTCTCTTTAGCCTACAGGCAATAAGGATAGACTAGAAAGTCTTCTCCTTGACTCTATTTCAAAAAGGGGACATGACAGTCCACACTTCTCGAAATTGCTTGCCCACAAGCAATTGCAAACCTAGATGCTCAAGTAACGCCGTGCCAATATGATGAATCATGTTGTAATGCCCATAGAGCCTCGATCTTGTATCTATTAAATGACATATCTCCTGCCAAAGAACACTATGCAAACCTGGATACTCGAGTGTCATCGCACCAATGTGATGAATCAAACTGCAATGTCCATGTAATCTAGATCTTGTACCTGTCAAGTGAGACAACTCCTGCCAAAGGGTGTTGTGAGATCTACCATCTCCATTGTACAATTCATGTAATTTTATCACCTCTTTGAAAAACAACTTGACCTCATGACTCACAACATCATAAATGCAAACCCTAGGGAGATCCGTGACGTGATGCATGATTATACCTTTCCATCTTCGACTAGGATCAAGCAATGAAGGCGACCAACTCTCCATAGGCTCCTCTTTGGTGTGATGACGAAGGATGCCTTCTCCCCAATGTTTGAACAATCCCATGCACCTATAGAATCTGGATCCCATACCTATCAAGTGAAGCAACTTGAGCCAACAAGTACAACATCTTCTAACTCCATTACCCACAACAATTGTATGCAACCTTTTCAACTTAGGAAATAGTTTGGCCAACAAGTGTGCATGATCCACAACATCAACTTCTGAAAATCTCATGATGAGATCCCGAAGAGTCTCTCAAACAGTATAAGACAAGGAATGCAACTCACCCTCAAGATGATCCTTTTTGATTTGACGATGCATGAAAATATCCATAAACTCCCACAAGACCCAAGGCTGCCACACGTATTTACCTCCATGTTTTTGTTGGTGATCCCTTGCACAAATATCTACTTTTGGAGTTACTCCACCATGCTTATGCTGCACTATTCTATTATTCATTTGAACTTCTCCTTGAGATCTTCTTGTGGACCTGTGGTGCTCATGAATTCCTCAATAGGAAGGATATGTCCAACACAATTTTTCCTTAACTCTGGATGGTATTCTTTACTCAATTCCATAACCGACAACGCTTGTGTGGCTACAAATTATGTAATGTAATTGTTGGAAATGATGATGATAGCAAACCCAAAGTTGGACATTATGTGGATTGCAGCCTTTGTCATATTTCTTGTCAACAAAGTTGCAAAATGTGAGCATGACTTCTTCCTCTTATACCCGGTTTGTATTCTTGTGAAAATGAATTTGAATTTTGAGCTTCTTTTGTCAAACTCATTGACATCCTTGAAGTGCCTTTGTGCTATGTTAACAACTTCCTCTATATGAAGGATGCCTTGAAACACTACCTCCTTTTCCTTGGGCTTTGACCGTGGCATGCTCAAAATTATGCTCATCTCTGCTAGGTTGTTGTCATAGTAAATAACTTTTATTCCAAAGATTCTTACCATGACACCCCAAGCTGTACCTTTTGACAAATGGCATGGGTTAGATTGTATGTTGGCTGGAAAATGGTTGTAACAGTCATATGTTGCTTGAAATTTCTCTGTAAACAGCAATGTGTAGGCTGGAATACTTACACTTATTGACCCCAATAGGTGAGACCTCCTACACACATCAAGAAAATAAATTTTCTCATACCTACAAATCTTTAGCTATTTATGACAAATATCATGTAATGCCCCCTACTGGAACTTAACTCAAACTGCCCTAGGATTCCTAATTGAGGTATGGATGATGTCGGGGAATGTAAATTTTCAACTTAATAGCTTGATTTAGAGTCTACAACCATGTTAGTTATCAACAGATAAATAAACATATAATCCAACGGTGTTACAAATAGTTCTAATCACTATTTTAATATTCAGAATGTACATATGGGATTCCTTTTAAGGTTCTATCCAAACAACCCATCGTCATTGTGAAGCACCACTTGGGAGATCATACAGGGCGTCTCGAGCCATTCCATCCAGCCCAGGAGCACGGAATGACAACTGTCATTCGGCCTCCCAGCCCAACTTGGGGTGTCTCTACCGGAATGGCTTCCTAGCTACTTGCATTCCTTATATGCACTATCTCCTCTCCAAAATGGAATGTCCAATTGGATGAGAACTTAAGGGAGTCGTTATATTGATTCTATTGTGCATAGACAAAATTATAGCAAGAATAACAATATATAGAAATATATATAATAGTAGCAATGTGCTATCTATGTAACATAATACTTTCTATCAAAGGGAAGATAAATATCAATTCAGTCAATTAGAATGCCATGCATTATACTTCATACCAAAATGTTGACTAGTTTGTTAATTGCTATCCAATTTATTAACAGTGAGACTGCAGATCTCCTGTTTTGATCGCTCCTTATTTCCTTTCTTTTCTTCTTATGGAAAGACTGCCCTTTTATATCTTGTGGCTGAAAGGGTCACAACCCCTCGTACACCCGTTGCCCCTTGAAGGAGCCACAACCTTTCATATAACCGTTGACTTTTGATAACTATATTTTAATTTAATTACTTTTCAAGTATCCTAATCTTAATATAGCCCAAGCGCCAATGTTTAATTTCCTTTAATCATTTTCTTATACAATGATCACCCAGTGACTAATATCTTAATAGTTCAGTAGTCCTACGATGTGTTCGACTTCACACCTGTAAACAACCTGCTATAAGGTTGGAAAGATTCGCCTGATTGGTATACGCGGCCTGGGAGATTACTGATGTACTTCATATTGATTGCCCACAATTCCTTCCCTCATAGATCTACTTGAGTGGTCGAGGATTTCTACCGACCATTTCCATGTAGCTGATTAGTTGACTATCGCCTGGTTGTGAGGAGGCTCCGTGGATAGTAGGGGCGTGATTCCTCTTGAGACGCCAATCCAGAATGGCGATAAGATTTGCTTCGCAAATAGATTTCACACCATATATAAATGCCTTCCAATGATAACGAGATCTACTTCTTGAGCGACTTGTGGAAGGTCCTCTAACGGATGCTTCTGCTAGCCAGTCAGAACACTAGAATTCCTCCGAACTATCAAGTATTGTATCTACTCAACCAATCCATAGATAATCTCCATCGCTTTCTCTTGCGGAGAAGGTATTATATCAACCTTCGAGTTGAATTGTTCCATTAGGTCAAGATTGATTTTTTTTTTGACATAGCATTGCTATTATGCCCTATTTCAGGGGCATGATAGTCCGCCCTGCCCAAGATTGCTTGTCCTCAAGCAATCACAAGCTAAGAAACTCTTGAAATTACCAAGATTCTAAATCAACCTTGTAGATTTGTATTCTTGTGTGGTCATTAACTTTTATAGTTATACTTGGAATTGGAAATTTTAAACCAAGTGATGATTATTTTGGTTATGTTTGACTCTATGTCTTTGGAGAGTAGTTGTTAGTATACTTGCCTCAACTTGACTCAACTTGACTACCAATAAGGTCAATACTATCTTCTAACATATGAGGACAATAACTCTCAACAACAAAACCAAGAGTTGGAAATTGGCGAGACTTTGTTACTTAAGACAAGTTTTTTCTCATTTCATCACCACAAGGATCCTAGGCAATGATACAAATTCTTCATTACCCCTTGTTGAAATCTACAATGATAGAAAGTGTTGCATCTTTCGTCATGAGAGGTTACGGGAGTGTTTTCAATAACAAGATCCTTTACTACGGTTTGTACCCTTTTTCCTATATCATCAATTGGGAGTAAGTATATATTATTTCACCTAATCATTCAAATAGGTCGAAAATATCTAATAGGTGTTTGTAACACTTATTCCAAACATTTTTCAACATATATCATCTTGTCATAGACTCATTCATAACCTTCTGAGTAAATATTCCCTAGATAATCCTCAAGTATAAATTATTCGATGTACCAAAATCTTAGACTTCATAGAATTTGAATTTATAGATTGATACTTGTTGATAACTGAGAGGGGGGGTGAATCAGTTATCTTAATTATTTCAGCTTTCTGAACTTTCTTGATAATTAGTGCAGCATCAATTCAAACAAGCAAACATAAGCATGAAATAGAAATACACATGACACAATATTTTTGACGTGGAAACCCTGTTAAGGGAGAAAACCACGGGGTGATTAACCCAAGATTGTATTCTCTGTTAGAAGAATGGAAGTACAAAATGACACTTGCCAATTAGGGCTCACTGCCCGAGCACACTGCTCACAAGAGGCACACTGCCTACAAGAGACACACTGTCTACAATTTATAAAGAGTGTAATACAATACTTGAACTGATAAGAAGCATCAACATATGCTGGAGTTCAGTTCCGGTTAGGCTCTGTATACTGATCTGCTGCACTTCATCTTTCCTCTTCTTTTATGTTGCTCTTTTTTCACATACTGGATCTTCCTTTCTGCTTTTATTCGGCTCTACTGCTTTTCTTCGCACATCACTTTCAACAACAACACTTCTCATAACTAAATCTATCTTGTATATATATCCACACAAGTGATTTCATCACCTTTCTAGTCGGCACCCGGAATAGTCAATATTTTGCCTAAACTCTGATCTGTCGGCTGAATCCTTGCTTACCAAGTAATGCGGATCAAGGATATACTTGTGGAAATCATTAATCATTTCGGCCAAACATAATTCATGTCTTCATAACCTTTACCAACATTAGTAACACATCCGGAATAATGTTTGATGTTCTGCCAGTCAGTTCTTCCTCTGTTCACATTGTCACTTGGGAACCCGATACTCAAGCATTCATATCTCTTTATCCTTTCCACACCGGAGGCTCAAACCTTGGAATCTATCAGTCAAGATACTCCTCTTGACTTCCCCAAATCCACACTTCACTGAGACACTTCTATTGAGAGATCCGGACCTCAACACTTCTTCAATCTGACTTCTAGTGATGACTTATCATGCATTGCGGATGTGTGGGATAACCTTTGTTGCCATCAATGACAACATTCATGAATCCATACGGTGTCTCTTGCCAACAATCTCCCCCTTTGGCATTGATGGCAACACTTAGTGAAAAATGACTAAGTGTTTACACTATGCTCCCCCTTGGCTGATGCTTTGTTTTTATATACATTTTCCAAAGGTCCCCCTTAGTTGGATTCCTCATTTTTCACTGCTCTTCACTCCCCCTTTGACATCAATGGCAAAGGGTAGGGTCCGCGTATCAAAACTTTCAAAAATTCAACTATATTTAGATGCATAAGTATATACATATGGCATACTTACATATACTGAAGTATGTCTGCAAAAGTTGTCTTCAATTGAATAAATTCTGTAGCCCAACTTTGCTTCATTCTGTCCAAAATTGAAATATGACTGCTCAACAGGAACGCAAACGCATCTGCCCTTTTTAGATCTGTTGGATCATTGGTCTAGGCTATGATTTGAGCTTCACTTATGGCCTCATGCATGGCCTCTAACTTAGGGACAATGATCCTTCTAAGTTCACCCATCCGGCTAATTATGTTCTTCCTTTCCTTCTCAAAATTCTTTATTGCATTTGTGATTGCAATAGTCTGACACTCTTGATTTACTATAGAGGATGAGAGAGGATCAAAACTTTGAGACAGACTTAGTAGTTTATCCTCGTGTTCTTTTACTTTCTTTTCAATATCTTTGGTCACTGTGGGCCAAGATAAGCAAAATTTGTACATATTTCCGCCATCTTTAAGAGCATTTCCAAGCTCTTTATCCCAATATCCATAACTTTCCTGTCATTTGTTATCAGACCCTGTATTTCGGAGAATCTCTTATCCAAGAACTCCTTCCGGACCTTTTCTTCAGCTGACTTCTCTAGAGAACCAAAATGTGTGCTAACACTGTTGACTAGAGTTTTGAGATTACCGGATGTGGAGGCTGTGGGATCTTTCTGAAACGATGGCATAATTTTTTCAAGCACTCCGGAAGCAGCTTCTATCAACTCACAGTCTTCCATGTGAGATTTCAGGTGTTTTTCTTTAACCTTTGCATTAGCAAATGAAGCTATCTTCATTGTCTGTACCGGAGAAAGAGAATAAAAATTAAATGGTCCTTGTAGAAGCTTCGGTTCATCAATCTCCATTGTTTCTTTGCTCAGGAATTCTTGGACAGTTTTTGCAGTGTCTCTTGCCGGAGACAGATTTTTCTTTTCTTCTGCATTCTTAGAGCTGTCTCTTGAAGCTTTCTCTCCTACAGTCTTACCACTAGCAGTTGTGGTCTTCTCTGTTGAAGTCTTCTCTCCTTCTGCAGCCTTGGTACTGTTATCTTCTTTTTCCTTCACTTCTTGATTTCTTCATCAGATTCAGTCTCCTCTTCATCCCTTTGACTGGCATAGGCTCTTGTAGCTTTTGTCTTTGTTCTTTTCTCTCCTTTGCCGGATGATTGTGCTTCCGGTTTTGATGTCCTTGAGCCTTTGGCAGTGGTAGGTGCAGATCTCTTTGATGATTTGGTCCGGGTGGAAGGTTTTTCCGGAGCACTTCCCTCATTTTTCTTTTCTGCCTTCTTCTCTTCCTCAGCCCTTTCCATCTTTTTCCTGTGGGCATCAAGTGCCTCCTTTGAGATGCCAAGGCCTTGGGCAACATTTTCTACTTCTTTTCTCACCTTCCTCTTGATCTCTGGTTCTCTGAGATCCACATGAATCTTTACACTCAGCTCCTCAAAGGTTCCAAACCTTTCTGCCTTTGGATCCTTTGGCTGCCTTAGCATGTGTTGAACATGCAGCTCCACAATTTGTTCATCAACTTCATACCCCATAGGCATGATCCATACAGTTCTTGGTTCTACTGCCTCCATTAGGCACTGATCAGTCTCTACCATAAAACATACTGTGTCTTTGTATTTCTCAACAAGAGACTGGGGAATCCTTTCTCTTGCTTGCATCATGTTCTGAAAATTCTTGAAATATCCCCACAGGGCTGTATTTCTTGTTTTAGCATCCCCAAGTTCATGCAAGTAATCTCTGATCTGAATTGCTACCGGTTTGTCATTTTGCCATACCCATCCATTTGATTCGGGCAGCTCATTCATGAAGTAGAAAAATAGGCATGTTATTAGTGCACCATATTTAAAGGAGTTTTTCTTGTCCTTTTTGATCTTCTGTATGTTTTCCATTAATTGGCTCAAAAGAAGTTCACAGAGATCATATTCTGCATTCTTTCTCAGCATCTCATAGGCAGTGTATACTGCAGTTCCGGATACTGAATTCTCCCTACTGGAATGATATATCTTGTATCCTATTATCATAGATGCATACTTGATATCCGGGTCAGTAATATCTTCAATGGTCATTGCCCTTTTATCAAATTTTGATTCGTTGGCCTCAGTTACAATGTTGTTTTTGACAGATTTAAGGACAGGAATTCCTCCGGAGGAGTGTAAACCAGTTACTGCCCTAATTGCTTCCTTGGTGATTTTGCAAGGTCTGTTAAGCCATAGAAAGTTGTCATGTACCCTACTCAACAGATACCGGACCCATTCATCTTCTTCAAAGCAGGGGAAATGAATGAACTGATCAAAATGTTTCTCCTGGATGCCCTTATATTCTGGTTTAAGCTCAAAAGCATCGTCTATCAATTGTTTGTGATAGATATCTCTTAGTTTGAATTCCCCAAACTCTTCAACATTTGTGTGTGTAAACCCTAATATCTTCTGTGTGCAAAACACCATGTGGAACACTAGAGAAGGCTCCTAGGGGATCTACCTCCAAGGATTTGTATGGATGCTTCTTAAATATGGGGCGAGGTCTATCAAAAATCTTTACTATATTCGGAGTAGTCATCATCAAGGAATCTTACTGGGAGATATCAAGAACGAAGAATACCTTTTACGCTGTTTAGGGCACACACGATGAAATCCGGATTGAGCTATATGAAGAATCGTCTTGATCTTTGGGAGAAGTAGTTGCAGAGCTCCTTTTCTCTTTTCTTCGAATGTGAGTGTACAAATGATGAGCGAATGAACTCTTTTATTTCTGAGAAGCCCTAATTTTCATTCTGTAATAAATGCGCAACCTAACTCATTCCGTTTTGCCTTGTTTGTCTTATTTAGAGACAAAACCTTTCCGGATCACTGAGACAAATTTCGAAGTTATTCTAGGAGAGTAGTGATAATCTATCTTTCTTTCATTAGTCATTTGATCTATCAGATCAAGACACCATAGTTTGAATCATACCAGACCAAACTTGTAAGGAATCTGTTTTTACCGGAAGACTGTTTTACCGGATCAATTCTGGTAGGATTAGATTCTTCAAATCTTCTTGCGGATCTCTCAAATCTTTACCATACCCCTTTTAGAGGTTTCTTGTACGACCCCTTTAATCCGCAGCTCTCCTTGTGCCAGTTCCGGTACCAATTGACTAGCTGGGGGAACAAGGTTTTTTTTGTGTCTCCCCCTGAGTCAGAGCTCACCTTTTAATTTCCAGAAGGAATATCAGCACCAGAGTCTTGTGCGGATCCATCCCCTACATTCTTTGTACTTTTCTTCACCCAAATCTTGTTCATCTCACTTCAAACTTCATCCGCATTTACTTTTTGTTTTCCCTTATCTTGATTCTGATTATAATAAACCGGACCTCTTTTATTCTGATTCTTGCTTCTACAGAATTTTGCTATATGACCGGATCTATTGCAAATTTGGCAAACAACATTTCTTTGCATATTTGATTGATATTCTCTTGATCTGCATTGATTAGCCATATGACCCATTCTATTGCATGCAAAGCATCTACCATTGAATGAATTGTTCATTTGCATATTTCTGCATTCATGAGATTTGTGACCATACCTTTTGCAGTTGAAGCACTGTCCGGAGAAGGATGTATTAGTTTGATTCATTCTCCTTCTGCACTGATTAGCTTTATGACCGAAGTTATTGCAGTTGTGGCAGTATCCATTGAAGGATGGATATCTTTAAGCATTAGGCTGCCTTACCGGAGGACTTCTAGGTCTGTTCCTTGGATTTTCTGATCTAAAATTTTTCTGACCGGATCCGGAGCTTTCTCCTTTCTCATATCCCAAACCACACTTGTCATCTACCCTCTTTTTGCTTTAAAGAAGAACTTCAAGTTGGGCAGAACTTATCTTGAATTTCTCTTTATATTCATTTGCTGTTTGAAGATCCCTTTTGAGAGAGACACTTTGATCCTCAAGTTTTTCTTCATTATCTTTAGCATCTTCAAGATCAGATTCAAGATGTCTGATAATTCTATCCATCTTGTGGCAATCTTCTGATTTCTTCTTGAGAGATTGTCTTAGATTATCTTCATTTTTTCTTTTCTCTTCAATCTCTTGGGTAAACTTTATAACTCCTGATTCCATTTCATGTCTTACCATAATGATTTCTTTTGATAACTTTTCACATAACTTGGTTTTCTCCTTCAGATTTTCATTTGCATCATTTGCTTCACCTTGACTTGCCAATTGCTGAAGTAGCTCCTTTCTTTTTTTCATAGAGAGACTTAATTTGTCTTTTAGTTCTCTCATGAAATCATCAGCTTGTTTGAGTCTTTCCTTTAATTTATTGACTTCAGAGTTTGACTACTCAAGATCATCAAGGGCAGTCTTGAGTTGCTCCTTTAAACCATATGCATCCATTTGGATTCCCAGATCTTCCTCAAGCTGTTAGACTTTGTTTAGGAGGAACCTGGCTCTGATACCAATTGTTGATAACTGAGAGGGGGGGTGAATCAGTTATCTTAATTATTTCAGCTTTCTGAACTTTCTTGATAATTAGTGCAGCATCAATTCAAACAAGCAAACATAAGCATGAAATAGAAATACACATAACACAATATTTTTGACGTGGAAACCCTATTAAGGGAGAAAACCACGGGGTGATTAACCCAAGATTGTATTCTCTGTTAGAAGAATGGAAGTACAAAATGGCACTTGCCAATTAGGGCTCACTGCCCGAGCACACTGTTCACAAGAGGCACACTGCCTACAAGAGACACACTGTCTACAATTTATAAAGAGTGTAATACAATACTTGAACTGATAAGAAGTATCAACATATGCTGGAGTTCAGTTCCGGTTAGGCTCTGTATACTGATCTGCTGCACTTCATTTTTCCTCTTCTTTTATGCTGCTCTTCTTTCACATACTGGATCTTCCTTTCTGCTTTTATTCGGCTCTACTGCTTTTCTTCGCACATCACTTTCAACAACACCACTTCTCATAACTAAATCTATCTTGTATATATATCTGCACGAGTGATTTCATCACCTTTCTAGTCGGCACCCGGAATAGTCAATATTTTGCCTAAACTCTGATCTGTCGGCTGAATCCTTGCTTACCAAGTAATGCGGATCAAGGATATACTTGTGGAAATCATTAATCATGTCGGCCAAACATAATTCATGCCTTCATAACCTTTACCAACATTAGTAACACATCCGGAATAATGTCTGATGTTCTGCCAGTCAGTTCTTCCTCTGTTCACACTGTCACTTGGGAACCCGATACTCAAGCATTCATATCTCTTTATCCTCTCCACATTGGAGGCTCAAACCTTGGAATCTATCAGTCAAGATACTCCTCTTGACTTCCCCAATTCCGCACTTCACTGAGACACTTCTACTGAGAGATCCGGACCTATTTGTCGGACCTTATTGACTGCTTTGTTCTTGCTTACCGGACCTCAACACTTCTTCAATCTGACTTCCGGTGAGGACTTATCATGCATTGCAGATGTGTGGGATAACCTTTGTTGCCATCAATAACAACATTCATGAATTCATATAGTGTCTCTTGCCAACAATACTAACATCCAATTTTCATATCAATGGGAGGTTGTCACTGTCACTCCTCTTGTAAAGATTTGACATATTCCCATGTTAATACTAGGATGATTTTCATACCTTAGAAAAGTATTGTTTTATTGCATCTAGTTCAACAATCTTAATTTTTCCCAAAGTTTAATAGGTGAAAATGATCCTGGGATTTGTGGGTTATGGGCCCCTAATGTAATTTAAAATAGACTTATGTAACAAATTTGGTATAACTTGATGTGTATCAAATTTATCTAAGGTACTTATGTGCGTAATATTGATGTCCTTGATCTTTAATCATGAATGAAGAGTTACCCTAATCAAGAAAAAAAATTTAGGAGAAGAAGACCCTTGGATGAAATGATCTACTCTAGATATTACGTATAGAAGTGAACTTGGTCCACAAGACAAAGTTCACTAGATCAATTTTATAGGCTACAAGGTAGATCATATGTGGTACGGACTGGATTGTATTGCCATTGTTTCAATGAGTGTGGGATAGATCACTTGATTGTACATTTGATCTTGTTCCAAAGGAATAGAACAATTTATTCTTAATTATGTTCCTCCTCCATGAAGCTTGATGAATATATCTTACGATAGATTTCCAACATTTCTCTTAAGGTCTCTCAAGAGTCCCAATTTGTAGGTTCCTAAAGAATTGAGTTGTCTTCATTACATTCTCTCAAAAATGTTGTTTTGGCTTTGAAGAGATTGACCATCCTAGGTCAAGATGATACCTCAGTGCACCTAAATCTCGAAGTTTGAAAGATAATCTTAATCCATCTTTGTATCTTTAGTTATGCCTAAGTTTTTTATGACAAGTAGTGATGGCAATGGGTGGATTTCTATTTGAGAACTGAAAGTTAAGTTATATCGTTAGATTTTATCCTTAACTATGTCGAGTTGTTATGATTTTTCCCTCCTTGGGAATCTTTTTGGATATTTTGATTGCTTGATTTCTTGAAGGATAGGTGAATGGTGATTGCTTATGAATTGATTTATCCTTATATCCATTTGGGGGAGTCACCACCCTTCATAGTTAATGAATCACCAACATTCATGGCTGCCTTGAGAATAATACTTTACTTCCAAGTTGATTGATAGGTTTCTTTCTTATTGATGATATTTTTTTTTATAAGGAAGTGATTCCCCTTTTATAGCTCCTTGTTGAGGGGGTCACACTTTTTTACTTCAATAGTTACAACTCTTCATTATTGCATTTGGGGACTAATAGTAATTTAATTTTAAATGAGTTAATTTGTTAGTGCTTCTCAACCTAAGAAGCGTTTGACAGATAAAGCTTTGATAGATTTGGTATTTTCATCATTTTTAAGCATAAAGTAATCTTAAACACACATGGAGTAAACTTGTTGAAGAAACATTAGACATGAAGCAAACACATAGATATATGTGATACATGAAGCATACACATAAGACCTGAAGCATGAAGCATACACGTAATACATGAAGTATGCACATAAATACATGTAAGACACAAAGCATGAAGCATACACATAAATACACGTAATACATGAAGTATACACATAAATGAAGCATGAAGCATACACATAAATACATGTAATACATGAAGTATGCATATGAATACACGTAAGTCATGAAGCATACACATGAATACACGTAAGTCATGAAGTATACACATGAATACACGTAAGTCACGAAGTATACACGTAAGATATGAAGCATACATGTGAAAGGCACATGCATATAGAAATGTATTATTGGCCTACTTAAGAGGAAGGCTCAATAGTTAATCCTAATTAAATGATGGTTAAAGTAGGTTTGTCCCGCAGGCTGGCAAGAATAAAGCTCTGATACCACTTGTAATGTCCCCTACTAGAACTCAACTCAAATTGCCCTAGGATTGCTAATTGAGGTATGGACGATGTTGGGGAATGTAAATTTTCAACTTAATATCTTGATTTAGAGCTTGCAACCATGTTAGTTATCAACAAATAAATAAACATATAATCCAATGATGTTACAGATAAAGTTCTAATCACTATTATAATATTCAGAATGTACATTTGGGATTCCTTTTAAGGTTATATCCAAACAACCCATCGTCATTGTGGAGCACCACTTGGGAGATCATACAAGGCGCCTCGAGCCGTTCCATCCAACCTAGGAGCATGGAATGACAACTGTCATTCGGCCTCCTAGCCCCACTTGGGGTGTCTCTACTGGAATGGCTTCCTAGCTACTTGCATTCCTTATATGCACTATCTCCCCTCCAAAATGGAATGGCCAATTGGATGAGAACTTTAAGGGAGTCGTTATACTGATTCTATTGTGCATAGACAAAATTATAGCAAGAAATAGAATAACAATATATAGAAATGTATATAACAATAGCAATGTGTTATCTATGTAACATACTACTTTCTATCAAAGGGAAGATAAATATCAATTCAGTCGATTAGAACGCCATGCATTATAATTCATACCAAAATGTTGACCAATTTGTTAACTGCTATCCAATTTATTAATAGTGAGACTGTAGATCTGTTTTGATCGCTCCTTATTCCCTTTCTTTTCTTCTTATGGAAAGACTGCCCTTTTATATCTTGTGGCTGAAATGGTCACAACCCCTCATACACCCGCTGCCCCTTGAAGGAGCCACAACCTTTCATATCATAGTTGAAAAACTCGGACTAGACAAAAACTCGGCAGACCCAAATTTTTTAAAAACTCGGGACTCGGCAAATACTCGGGGAAAAACTCAGCAATAACTCGGCAAATTTATCGAACATTAAAAAATACATTAATTTTTAAAAATATGCTTCCTTTAACAGTATTCCACTTAATGAGTAGGAGGTAATTTTTGCTGTGTGTCAAATTATGATATCATAGAATAATAGATATTACTTATTAGATATTACTTATTATATTAGTTATTACTTAATAACTTATTATTAAATATATATTACTTATTAGTTATTAGTTATTAGTTATTACTACTTATTACTGTTACTAAATTTTAATATTATTAGAAATTAGAATATCAGAACATTATAAAATCGCAACTTTTAACAATAATATGATAATATTTATTATCAATATATATTATAAATTGCAACTTGGAAATTTCATTTTGTAATTTAAAAATGGAAATAATTGTCTGCATTTTAACTTTTAGTGTTTTTTGGAAACTGATTCGTTTTAAAAATCGCGGAATATAGAAGTCTAAACTTTGAAGAGGTTTCAAGTTTTAAGATCGTCCTAAACAAATCATGCCACCACTAGGGTTTGCGTTTGCCGTCGGGTCGTCTTCTGCTCACAAACGAAATGACAAAAACAAAACGAAATGATCCTTTCTCCTCCTACGGCGAGTTTTCCCCCTGTGGTGCGCGAGTTGTAGAGAAGACTCGCGATTTTTCGCAGTAAAAATCGCGGCGAGTTTTGGGAATAACTCGCTCGGAAAAAAAAATCGCGATTATTCGCGAGTTGCGCGAGTTTTTCGCGCGTTTTGCAACTTGGTTTCATATAACCGTTGACTTCTGACAACTATATTTTAATTTAATTACTTTTCAAGTATCCTAATCTTAATATAGCCCAAGCGCCAATGCTTAATTTCCTTTAATCATTTTCTTATACAATGATCACCTAGTGACTAATATCCTAACAGCTTTGTAGTCCTGTGATGTGTTAAACTTCACCTGTAAACAACTTGCTATAAGGTTGTAAAGATTCACTTGATTGGTATACGCAGCCTGGGAGATTACTGATGTACATCATATTGATTGCCCATAATTCCTTCCCTCACAGATCTACTTGAGTGGTCGAGGATTTCTACCAACCATTTCCCTGTAGCTGGTTAGTTGACTATCGCCTAGTTGTGAGGAGGCTCCATGGGCAGTAGGGCGTGATTCCTCTCGAGACACCAGTCCAGAATGGCGATAAGATTTGCTTCACAAATAGATATCACACCATATATAAATGCCTTCCAATGATAATGAGATCTACTTCTTGAGTGACTTGTGGAAGGTCCTCTAACGGATGCTTCTGCCAGCCAATCAGAACACTAGAATTCCTCCAAACTATCAAGTATTGTATTTACTCAACCAAGCCATAGATAATCTCCATTGCCTTCTCTTGCGGAGAAGGTATTATATCAAACTTTGAGTTGAATTGTTCCATTAGGTCAAGATGATTGAATTCTTTTTTTGATATAGCATCGCTATTATGCCCTATTTTGGGGGCATGACATATCATTAATCCAAAACATGAATTTATCTAAATGATCAATAGGTATATAGTACCATGGCTGTCAAACTGAGTTCCCTTACTCAACATCAAGAATGTAAAGGCTGGAAACCGCTCTGCACTAGCTGAAAACACTTCAACAATGGTGATGGGCTGAAAACTCCACCATGTGATTGAAAACCATTCTATGGCTGCAAAGAAAGTATGGAAGAGGTTGGGGTTATTGAGGACATCAGATCTAAAGTTCGAAACCACATTCATATTGGCCCATGGTTCATGTTTCTTGCAACCAACACTTATCCCTACCATGTATAGTTGGTGACTTACAACAAGAAGGCTCCATTTTGCAAGTATCTCATCTGGTGACCACCTTAAGAGAGTAATATTGAGTATATCCAAGACAAACCAAACATTATCATAATGAAGTTTCTTATCTAAGGATGGTTGTCTCTATGCATTGAGTGGTTCAAGCTACTTAGTTTCTCTAAAATAATACACCCCTTCTTTTTTCTGTTCACTATACCTTAAAGTATTACTTCTTTCTCTTCATCCTTGAATTTCAGCTCCATAGTGAGTTCTCCAAGAGGATGCAACCATTGCAAACCCAATATTTTACCGATTCCTCCTAGACCCATGATATAGAAGTCTTTGCGTAAAGTGATGACAATTTGTTTTGCCTTCATGATGCTAGGAAGTTAGGAACAATGAAGCCATTTTGTGGTATCTCATCCTTCTTGAATTCTCCATCATCCATCCAAAAGGGGCAACCCTATATGTTGCTCGACTCCAACAACACCATACCATGCTTAGTCATAAAATCTTGAACATTCAATTGACATATATTTTGCTTACCATCTTTCCACATCAAGCATCCTGCGGGGACTATCTCCGTTTGGCCATCACCTATGATGTTGTCTTCAAGTGTGGTACTTAGCACCTAGGAGTGATCTATGAACCGTGAACATTGATCCTTCACAATGTGGTTAGAATGCACAACAAATCCTATATGATTCCTTATAAACTTCATTTCAATCCAAATGCAAGAGATGGAGAACTCAATAGTGATATCAATGCCTCTATCCACTTTGACGCTCAAAAGATCCCCTGGTTCCCATATGCA
Organism: Cunninghamia lanceolata; assembly: GCA_027924645.1. NCBI lineage: Eukaryota > Viridiplantae > Streptophyta > Pinopsida > Cupressales > Cupressaceae > Cunninghamia > Cunninghamia lanceolata. Next base: position 3,963,670 of record BSBN01001465.1, on the reverse strand, counting down.
AAAGCAATCTTGAACTTGAACTAAAGAGTCCACATGCCTTCTGCAAGTTGTATCCCTTACTCTATCAGCCTTTTTAGCATGCTTTCCATGATGACAAGAATTTTGCAGCGACATAGGAGGAAGCAACAAATTTGAAATATGATCATCATTTTCATACCTTAGGTTGTCAACAAGGAGCTCACCCTCCTTTGCTGAAATAGGAGTTATGGAGATACCCTCAACACTTCTATCCTTGTGACTCAAAATATTTTCTTCAAATGCATGTCCATCCACAATGCTACTCTGAAAATCAATCAATGGCTCACCCTTTGGAAGTTTGAACGATAGGGCATGTTCCTTCATCTTAAACTCTTCGCATCCAACAAGTAAAGCCCTTTTTTCCTTGACTTCATCGCTATTTTGTTGACACATGCAATCATTAGAAGTCAATAGAACATCTTCTATTACCAAAGAATTTTTACCTTCAACCTGTATGTTGGGTCCCTTTTGTTCTTGCCCAATGATGTCTTGTGGCTTTGAATTTGACTGTTCTTCTTGCTTCCTGATTCCTCCCTTAGCCTCTCCTTGTGGTTTTGATTCTTTCTTCATCAACTCCTTCCTTCTTTCTCTTCCGTTTCTTCAAATATCTCCAATAATTCTTGATAAATAGTAGACTTTTTATTATATTCAGAAAAGGCAAGAAGCTTGCACTCATCTCTTTCAGATTGATCCTCTAACCAAGCCCTTCGAACATGATCTTCTTGTCGTGTTCTTCTAAACGGATCTAGAGCTTTATAGATGATAGAAAACTTCTTCAAAAGTTGGTTCTTAAAATCTTGGCTCTTTGTCCGTGCTTTTTGTCTTTCTTTTTTTGTTGCTTTCTTCAAGACGATCCCTAGCTTTTTGTTGCTCATTCTATATTCGCATCAACACCTCTTGGATAGGATTTATGTCTTCTTCCTTTGGTCAGAACTTAGGTTGCCAATCCATGTTCTCTCTTCTAAGTTCCCTTTCACTCATGTGTCCATTGTAGATCTGCACTCAAATGTTAGCTTTCGACCCTGTAGGCTAGCAAGATCAAAGCTCTGATACCACCGTAATGTCTCCAATTGGAAACATGCAATATTTTATTATTTTTTTCTGATTTTATGAAACAAAATCAATCCAAATTGCAAGTACACACATTGATTGCAATTTTCAAACCCTTATTTTGCTGATGTCATCAAACCATAAACCCTAGGTGGATAAAATGCTTAGTTCCGACAATATAAAACCCTCAAAAATTTATTCTATTTTATTGCAAATGTTGATCAGAAAGTACAGAGATGATAAATAGCAACAAAATAATTTTTTATTATTATTTTTATCACTCAGCTGCTGTACGGCTTGGGACAGAGGCACAAACTGCTGAAAAATGTCAAAAAAATGTTAGAAACCTCTGTTTGCTGCTAGAAACTGCCACAAATAATATTTTATGAATTTTCTTGAAACCCTAGATGGTACGACTGCTGGTTAAAGATGTACAGCTGGCTGGTGAAGTCTGATCTGCCCTTGAAACCCTTGCAAATTGTCAAAATATGCTGGTAAAAATCATATTTGTCTTGGAAACATTGGCAACATGTCAAAATATGATTTTATTCTCCATTTTGCTGATGAATGATGACTGAAATGATGCAGACAGCAGCTGCTATGACTGATCTAATATCCAAAACGGCTGAATTTCTCCCTCTCAATGTGGCGTTCAGCTAGGGTGGACTGGAACAACTCAAAACCAGCTCTATATGATGCTAAAAAAATTACCAAAAATCTGAAGATCAATATATAAATCCTCGAATATGCTTGGGTAATGAAATGATGATATTTGCTTGCAAAAAACACTATAGTGACATTATAGCAAATTGAAAATATCTCCAAATCCTCCACAAATCAGCACAATTGTGATTCCTGAATGGAATCACTCAAGATTGGAAACAAGGGTTTTCGTCCTTGATCCCCAACTGTGAAATTCAAGAGGGTTTTTTTTCTCTCAAACCCTGAACAAACCAAGGGTTTTCGTCCTTGGATGCCCTAGATTGAACAAACTACTCAAATCTGAAAATTGGATGCAAAAAGGATAACTTGATTGATGATCCTCAAATGAAGATAGGCGCCTCCTTTTATAGTGCTAAAAAATGGGCCCTTGAGACCAAAATTTCAAAAGTATTTAAAAATACTTTTATTTATTTTAATTTTTAGCATTTAAAAGTGTTTTTTTTAATCCATGCATTTAAAAGTGCTTTTTATTTTAATATTAATATTTAATAATATTTTTTAATTTTTATTATAATAATATTATATATATATATATTTTAAAGATAATGCGCCTGGTAAACTTTTTAACGTGACCGGCGACGCTGGTGCGACACGCCCCCCGGCTCTATGCGAATGCTTTTGCCCGAAGCAATGAACCGGTGAGGCCACAACACGGGGGACCTCATCCCCTAGCAAGAACATTTCAAACCTGTGAGCTCGTTGGCCCAGCGAAGGTGTAAAGCCTGTGAGCTCGTTGGCCCAGCGGGGGTTTGAACTCTGGTGGCCGCCACTACAACCAAGCGACTTAACCACCGAACCACGCCCTTATCGGCTATTATAATAATATTATTAAGTTGGCCTTTAAATTTGAAATTATTGGGCACACTTAAAATATTATTATTTCCCTTGTTTTCTTTCTCTTTAGCCTATGGGAAATAAGGATAGGCTAGAAAGTCTTATCCTTGGCTCTATTTCAAAAAACGGACATGACACTATTAGCTGGTAATTATATATATTTTATGCTGAAGTACATAATTGAAGCCCGCTGTATTTTGGATGCATAAATATTTGGTAATACTTTATTATTTCAAAATTATTTATTGGCTGATATTTTGGAATTTTTGAATCATATTTCTATTGGATAGCATATATTGTCAAAAGGGTTTCTACAATAAAAAAATTGTGAGTGTTTTTAGCTAAAATATTATATTGTCTTTTGTGCGGTTTACCGTTAGAAATAATTTAAGATTTGTAGCTGATTTCAGTATTGTAAATCCGGAAGGCTTGCCGCTAGATCCTCATGGATATTGCACTAATGTTGTAATGGAGCTTGGAGGGCATAGCTGCCAAACCCATCTTTATCATTTCTGTCATTTGTATGCATTGTAATTTGTAACTGGGTGGCTTGCCACCAGTAAGTTTCCCAAACACCGTGCTTTCACCCTGCCCATCTCAGGATCTCGGTGATCAGAAAGTGTGAGGGTTTCATGCATTTCATCATAAAATTGTAAATTTTTTAAAAAAAATCAGTTTGAGACATTACATTGAAGGATACTTATGAATTACAATATTAGTAATAATTGTCTTGTAGTGTTGCTTACCGAGATTTTGGTGCAATCCAATGCAATGTTGGTCTCTTGTATGAAGTGTACCTGCAACCTTTACAAACACAATTACACAATAATAAGATGAATGGGACCATTTGCACACCCAAACTCACCTACAAATACAAAAACTATAAGAACACTCTTCTCCAAAAGATTTGAAAATATCACATAGTTATATTAATTTGCAAATAAAATAGATACATAGGGGTAAACCTTATTTATAACAAAATGATCAGCTTCTCACACAAACTGCATAGAAAGCAACATTGACTAGATATGGTGAACCTACCTTACTCATGATTTCTAGAATGGTCCATTTATTTGAGATTCTCCCCCATATCATGATAGCTTGCCTTCTCCCTCTCCCTCTCCGTTATAGTCTCACTTAGTAGTTGTAATTTATTTACATTGTTTTCATATACACTTGCTTGTAGGCTCTTCTTTTCTGTTGTAATTCTTTTTTGTTTAGCTCTTTCCTTGAGGTCTATTGATCTGCGTGCCCCTTTATCCTTCCCTCCCTTCTTTTTAACCTGCTTGATCTGCAAATTATCATTTCTAATTCTGCTCTCTTGCTTTCTTTTTCTCCTGAGGATGGATCATGGAGTGTGATCCGAAACGTTGAGAGAAAAACTTACACAGTTTAATCCTGAAGCACTCATGCACAATATTATGGACTGTGGAAATCTGATGTCTATTAGCTTGCCTTATACTATATTATAATTAAAATTTTAAACAACATATAACCTTTACTAGAGAATAGCTCCCTATACAGAGATATTATTCAATTGTTGTAGTTAGGCATGCAAGATGCCTTCCCCTTGGGGAGCCCAAAGCTAAAGGACCAAATGGAAGCTTTCCCGTGTATATTTGTTTCTTGTTTTGGTGCTTTTGGTTGGAGATGATTATTTGTAGGTGTTGGATTGTATAGAAGGTCTCTTCTTTTATTAATTGTATGAAGCCATTGATTGTGTTTTTCTGAAGAATTTTGATGGTGTCATACGTGTCCAAGTAGGGCTCAATCGAGACACTATCAAGGTTCCTCAACATATACCATGAAACATCATCTACATAAATATGCAATGGTGAAGGTTCAAGGTCAAGTGTCACTTTAAGCAACTTCTCATTAGATGAGGAAAAAAGGTTTTCATTACTTGAAATTTCATTTGTATTTTTTTTCCCTTTGTGTGTGTCCTATTAATTATTGCTCTTGTTCATAAAGATCCTTATTCCACACGTGTTGATTCCTAATCTTCATAGGGATCATCATCCCATATTACTTCTTGTTCCTTCTCATGATCATAGGTATCTTCATCCCATACAACCTTCGATGCTTCGTTTCCAAGATGAAGTGAGGCTTGAGATGAGTTAATTAACATTTTTTGAAAAGGTTTTGTGATTTCTTCTTTAAGCTCTTAAGCTTTTAAGTGCTTCCTCTACCTCCTTATCTTGGACAATGTGGAGATTTGGTCTCACATTTTTTGCAAGTTAGGCCTTTAAGGCTGAAAGCAAAAGGCAATTTGCAAAGCTTCGTTCTTTTTTAATACTTAATAAAAAATTATGAATAAACTAGAAATTGAAGGCTCAATGACTATTTTCAAACACAAACAGAATGAAACTTCAATCCAAGGTCTGGTCGTGAAGTTGTCCTTGATTCAAGACAAGGTACTAAAAATTGCTAGTTTTTCAAGTTGAAGCAACTTGAAGTGGCTAGCTTTTTCAAAATTTGTTATGCACCTAGGGATACGATATTATAATGTATATAAGTGGATGGTGATACCGACATATGGCACACATCCCTTAAGTTAGTTATATTGGGTCATGAATTATTATATTAGGTAATTAGGAGGTTTACATGGTTTTAGTGGTTTACCCCTCCATTACGTTATTAGGAGTTCTATATAAAGAAGGTGAATATCATTGTAAAGATACATGATGAATATAATATTGTGTATGGAATATCTTGGAGATATATTGTGGAGTGGCTTCTTCCAAAAGGAGTATTATATGTTGTTACCCTACCTCAAAGGTTTATTTTGTTTCTACATATATTGGATATTAGGGCATCAAGAAGAAGAAGATTTTGATGATTTTGATTGCCTCGAGAGTCGGAGCCCGAGACTCGGCGAGTTTTGGGCCAAGACTCAGCTGAGTACTTGACGAGACTTGCCTAGACTCAGGCTTGCGCATCGCGCCAGCTCGGCGCACCGAGCAAAATTACTCGCGAGTCTGCTGATATACAACTCACAGTTGCACATAAATCAACTGTATTTTACATTTAGTTTTCTTAGTCTTTCATTCCTTCAAAAGACAATCTGAATGTATATCTCTCAATCTTCTATCTTGCTCCTATCTTTATAGAATCGTCCAAAAAACAACTTTAGTTACAAAAGCATCCTTATCACTTATAAGGATGAGATGGAAGATAAGTCTAAATCGCTAATGCATCTCTACACTTTATTAGACTTATTTAGCTAAATAAAAGACTTTTACTTTAAAATATTTTAAGCTGAAACCTAACTAAATTAAACTTCTTGGATGTAAGGATTTATGGAACTTAATAACTTAGTTACATAGGAAATTATGTGTAATGGGTTCTCAATAGGTGTAGATTTAGTTCAAGATTGGTGAAAATTGTTACTACTGCTATATTAGTAAAATTTAGTTTATATCATCACACAGAAGATTACTCCACTTGAGTATTGATGCTAGTGAAATTTGTTGGTTTTTTAGAATGGTCAGGTATTTTCTTATACTATTAAATGCTCTTTGAAACTTAGTATAATTTAACTAATATATATTTGAAGTTGAAACGATGTCTGTAAATATTTTTTTTTCCCAAGGCACTTCACTTTGAATGTGTTGTTACATATGATATTATGAAAATGTTTTAAAATATGTTTTTATCTAATTGAAATGCATTTCATGATTAGTCTGGATGAGAAATTCTCGAAACAACTGATTTTTACTTTCTTCCAACGTAATAAAGGTGAATAATAGAGTAGTTTGTAATTGATATTTGAAATAAGCGTATTTACTAACTTAGTTTTTAAAGAACATGCTGATGTATGGTTGTTGACAGGCTACAGTATCAGAAATATGGTTTGTAGAAGAATTAGATATCTTAGCCCTTGCCTTGAATGGGAGAATCAAGACACGCCGATTTCCTCTCACGTGTTCAAGCTCCTACTGAGGCAACTTTTACTAGTACACGAGCTGTTTGTCCAATGTGCATATTGATGGATTAAGTTTCCAATAGTAGCAGCTTCTGCATTACTTTCAGAAAATGTCAGTGTGCTGCACTCACTGGAATTGATTCTTCTGAATAGTGAGTTGCTAGGAAATGAGTTGTATAAAATTATAAATTAGTATTGCAAGCAAATGCTTGGGGCATGGATTGGAGCTTGCTTATTGTTTTGTTAAATATTCTAGTTGCTGGAATGGAAAAATATCTAATGTTGTTATTAATTATTTTTGTGTTTGTTTCGAGTCCGTTTTTTGGTAAAGTGGCATCTAGATAAAATCTGTTAATGCGAAGGCTTTAGTCTTAAGGGTTAAACACAAAATGCATAACTAGAAAGAAGCAGCAGACGCCAACTGGAGAGGGAGTGTTGTGAAGCAAGGCTTACTTTTATGTGTCAGTAATTGATGAACTGATTAAGATTCGAGAAGCTTCGAATTGGAAATGGGAGTTGAGGAAATATTTTTCCTTGGTCAAAATATGAAAGGTAAACTTTGTGTAGTGTTTTTAGGTACATTTTTCTTTTGACTCGAGATCTAATTCGTTCACTTATGAGGGTATAGTTACATTAAATTACTTATTTAGTAGCATCGATCCAGATCGATTTTAACACAAATATGATATGCACCAAGAGGTATTCTAAAATTCTGAGGCACCTTGAATCTTTTGGATATTTCTGTGTACATGTCAGATCCACGTCAAGATGGATATGTGCTAGTTATAAAATAAACCAAGCTCCGTCATCAGAGCAGTGGCTTGTAGTTAATCACAGGGTGCATTGTCATATCTATCAATTTCTAATTGTCATTAAGAGTTACGTATGCATAAAATACCAGCTGTCAGTGTTTTCTATGCATCCTTCCTTCCACTGCTTACACTAAAAGTCCAAGCGTGTGGGGTGCAAAAAATATATAGAGAGTTGAAATTCTTTGTTTCATCTAATGATTTAGGGACCATAATCGGTAAAACAATCTGGTTTACTTCTCTATTAGCATGATAGCTAGCCATAATATTAATGTCAAATCTGTTTATTTTGACTATAATTTTGGAGGTACGTTGTTTTTCATGCCAAAATAACTGAAGATTGCACATTCTCTCTTCAAAGAGAGGCAAGGATTAATTTATAGAATATTGTTTATGGCTTTTATTTATTTATTTTATTTATTTATTTTTCAAAATCATTGAAAAGTATTTTTGTAAGTTTATGAAAGAAAGAACAACAGTCAACAAAATAATTGTCTTGAAGCCTTCCAATAGGCCATTGAACTAAGATCTGGATTTAGAGGTAAACCCAACTAGCTACCCTAAGAGGGACACTACTTTTTCTTCAAATCTACATTAAAAATACTATTACGATAACAGAAATAACATCAATAAAATGTCTGATACAAAATCCATGAAGTTCATCATTAAACATCGATCATTGGAGGCATACCTTACAGCATAAAATGACATAACAAAACATAAAATTGAAGGCTAGTGTGAGGTCCACAGTCACAAGCACACTATATCAATCTTGATCACGGGTTTCTTCCCTACATTAGCAGAAAGCTGAGGTCTATTGAAGCTTTTCCTCAGTGAAAGCATTTTTAAGTAGCCGAATACAAATATAATTAAGAGTTTCAACTGTATGCAGCCTACAGATACATTTATCACAAAATACAGCAAAAAAGTTGTTCAACATAATTGGCCACATCAGTTTTGAGATTGGCGAACATAGCAACCAGTTTTAGGGTTTCAGGTTCATACAAAAGGCTTTTTTATTGATTTAGTTCTGTAGTAGAATCATCTCTTTAAAACAAATGACCTGTGTATAATGAGTTAGAGTTTTATTCAGGAGTAGGAGCAGCATAAGACCCAACAATAACAAGGGAAGAGTGGAACCTAGTTTTAGTTACACGATCATTCATATGAACCAGCTCCTCAATAACTGGTTTCAATTCATCTCTTATGCAGTCCTTGATATCGAGCTAGTTCACTCACAAGAAACCCATTACCCATGCTTTATTGAATTGTGTTATGGAAGAGCATTTTGAAAATGGCATGTCTTGTTCAAGGATTAAAAAGATCAAGGGGAAAAGGACAGGGGGTGAGGGAATGGGGGAAACCATGAAATATTTGGAATCTTAAAAAACCTCATTGTTTTACATATTTTTTAGGACCATTTGATCATTGGTAGTAGGTGAAGAGTGATTGAAGGTCATGGAGTTATTCAAGTGATCTGTTGGGTTACATTTATGTTTATTTCCCAATTTGTTAGTAAGGGGATTCCATTTTGCAAGGAGACACTTTTTCCTAGCATTAAAAGTAGCCTTTATTTTTCTCATAAATGAAAATAATTTGAATAGAAAATCACTAACATTTTAAAATAGCAATAGGCAAAGAGACATACGGCAACTTATTAAATGTAGACATAGAAAGGAGAACACAAGTAACAAACACAACTAGCAAGAAAAAACAAAAATGCATTTGAAGGAGGAAGTATTGACTAAAGCTTTTCTACATTCAACTAACAACCTTTTTAAAGTTACAATTTGAATCAAACACATCCACCATGATAGCTAACCAAATCAAAGGTTTTGAACACAATCCAAAGGCACATAATAGAAAGTTGCAATCCATTGCTCATTAAGGTCATTGACCTCTTCTTCTTTGCATAGGCAAAAGTAGTGAGAGGGCTAGGGCGATCTTCGACACTCAATTAATGTTGTTGCTCAAATAATGAGTGGCAATCGTCTCACTTGACCATTGAGAGAGGACTCCCTCAATGAAGAAGGTGAAGTGCCTTTCTTTAGGAAATTAACCTTCCATCCTAAAGGCCCTCAACTACCTCAACATTTAGGTTGAGGAACTAGGTCAACAACCTTAGGGTTTGAATCCATTGATGTTTCATTTAATTATCCTATTATTTTAGTATTGTGGTTAGTTGTGTTGCCTTTTTGGTGTAGTGTTGTCATGTTAGCTTACACCAATAGAATGACATCGATGTTGGAGTGTGTTTGTTCACTGTTGTATGATTCAACCCACTTCTTATTCTTGATTCAATTGTAGTCATTGTTCCTTATTTGTGCCATTTGTGTGTACAATTGACATCCCATCAACTTGCACCAACAGAATGGTGCCATTGCTAGGGAATGATGTTTCCAAGGTTTAATTCTACTGATTCACTACTTAATAACCTTGCAAATTGAATTATGTTATTTCAATATTGTGGTTAGTTATCATTGTGTTCATGTGTACTGTTGGCTTCCTATCAACTTGCACTAATATAATGGCACCATTGCTAGGGATAATTGTTGCTAGAGTTTAAATTTATTGTTGCATTATTGTTGAATGCCTTGTTTATTGGAATTGTGTTGTTCATTCTAGGGTTGGCATCTCGTCAACTTGCACCAACATAATGGCAAGGATTGAAGGTCTTAGATATTTGATTGAGGACTTTTGTGGTTATTTTGGATTCAGTTTGTGTGAGGCTTATTGAATTGGGTTTCAATTTGTGTTGGGCATCTTCATCCCATGTTACTACTATTGTATAAATTTGGGTGAAGTTTGTTGCAAATTTTATCAAACCCAACTACGTGTAGATACTATTGATCCATGTTGTGCTTTGTCCTAGTTGTGAAGTCCCAATGCTATGTTTGTTGAGGCTATTGTTGTTATGAACCCAATTTATTTTTTCCCATGAAGATCAGTCTGATTATTCAAGGTTTTGTTCTCTTTATGAGGTGGTGACTCTAATATATTATTTTGAACATCGTTTTTTATAAGAATTGCATGTGTGGTGTATCATACATGCAACATATTCAAGTGCCTATAATAAATTTTCATATGAGCATGATGTAATATTGAAGGTGATTCACTTTTGGGTGGAGATTAAAGTAGTGGAGGTAAAATTATATCTGCATTGTTTAAGGGCAAATCCATCTTTAAGTGCATATTATTGTTTATTCTATCATTTTATGTATGAATATGCTTCTTCATCTCCATTTTAGAATATTATGGGTGAAATCAAAAGGAATATGCTTGTCTACATGTCTCTACATAGAAGTTAAGAGAATTATCTTTATGCATATAAGTGGATAATTCAGAAATTTTCTTGAAATTGGAGACTTAGATATTCCATTGTGAGAAACAAAATGAATATTATTTTTGTAATTCCTAGAATACACCAGTGTATACCCATGATCCCTCTAATAGAATTAATTTTCATAACTAGTTTTATCTCACAAGAATGCTTATGAGTGCTAGAAGGTATAAACCATTAAATTTTGTTGGTATCCCTAATTTTTCCGTTCCTATACCTAGTACAATTAGAAACTACTTGCCCAAGTTTCATGGGAATGATTTGGCATTGGGTAGCAAGCATCTTCTCGCTTTCATTGAATTGATGGATGGTTACAAAGTTGAAGACAAAAATGCAAATTTGAAACTGTTTATTCTATCAGTGGTAGGTGGTGTATGAGATTGGTATGCAAATTTACTAGACCTTTCCATTTCAACTTGGAATGAATTTAAATCCATTTCCATTGATTATTTTGGTGATAAAATTGATCTAAGAATTTTAGTTAGTGAATTTACTAATATTTAGTTAAATTATGATGGATCTATGTAAATTTAATACTCGGTTTGTAAAAGTTGAGGGAAATTCCAAGGCATGTAAGGCCCAAAGAGTTTACTGCTTTGGATTTGTATTGTACAACATTTGATTTAGATTTAAGTTTTCTATTGAGAGATAAAAATCTTGTAAGTCTCCAACAAGCTTACCATTGGGGGTTAGCATTGATGAAAACCTCAAGCTCTAGGGATGAAGGATTTTCCATTAGAAGATATTTGGGTTGTTGAATTGTTGTCTCTAGATGCATAGTCTGTAGAAGTGACTACAAAGGTTTGTAATGCTAGAAATCAAATTGCAACACATGTTGATCCTTTTTGCCTTGGTGTGAGGTGTGCCAAATGCCTTATACATAATGCACTATTGTAGAAGCAATTTTTAGTGAACAAGATGAATATGCAATTTGTAATGACCAACCTAGTTTTCTTTATTTTTTTGCAAGTATAAAATGTCAATGCAATGTCTGTAGACTTTCTAATCACCAAGGTCTCGATGTAGGCAAGGTGAGAGCATACGGTGCTTAGGACCACACACACAACTACTTTGAAGAATGGAATTGCTAGAATGCTCCACGATGGCACATAGGGTGGCAAGCTGACTCTATCTTCACTTTTGCAGTGGAGTGGCCAATGCAACACAAGAATGAATGCACTAGGCAGCAAGCTGATCACATCTATACTTGTTCAGTAGAGTGCGTGATGCAATAGAATGAACACACGAGGTGACATAGCTGACTTTATCAATGTTTATTCAAGGGACATGTGTAATGCAAGCCACTAGCATAATGTCTAACTTGCTCAAACCAAAATGGTTTATATGGCAAGTTGTTCATGCCAAAAGGGTTGGAAGATGAATACTATAATTACTGGCTGTAAACCATCCAGTTTACAATATGATTATGCATGATAATATGACCCATGGCGGTACTACCATCTAGGGTTTACGTTATAAAACAATTGCAACTATTGAAAAATATAAGAAACATTAGAAAGTTGCACAATGATCATTATATTTTGATTTTAGACTGATAAATACTACTGTAACATTAAATTCGGATATTGAAGAGTTGGAATTCATTCAAAACCAAAAAAATCATACCCCATTGAAGCACTGATGATGTAGATGGTGAATGAAGCTCGTTTTCAACTCTAAACTCATCAAATAACTCTGCAACTGTTGTTACACAGGTCTGATACAGAATTAGCAACGAAATATGACTTAAAATACATAGGAAACCCAACCAAATAGCTCCAAACTCAACACAAACGAATTTTCTCAACTCCAAACCTCTACAAAATAATTCACCATGGCAGGGCGCCACCCAACAAGAAGTAAAACCCCAGAAATGTGAGGTGTTTTTCCTCCAAAGCCTTCACGCCTCCCCTAACAATGGAATGACTAGGTACCAATAGGTACGACCAACAATGAACCTCCAATTTGCTACTTAGAATTGCATTAAACCACACCAAAATATGTTTTCAAACCTAGTGCTTAGGATATATAGGTTTCAAACTAGCAAACAAGTAATTTCACTATAGTTTCGAACGCCCAACACTAGTACGACCTCCTAGATATGCAACATAAACTCCAAAAAGATATTAGCAATAACAAACTAAAATACAACTCCATAAATGATCATCAAATCTCACACCAATCTCCAAACAAACAACTTAGAAAACATCAACTTTATTGCAGCTCCACTGTAATTCTTGCAGAGAAATCATCAAGTCTAGCTAGGGGGTTTTCGTCCTCAAAACTAGAGATTTCAAGAGGGTTTTTGTCCTCAAGAATTTTGAGAACTCAGGTTCTCTCCAAAAGAAAATGCAAAATTCATATCATGGCTAAACCTCCAAATGAGCTCCCAACTCCCTTTTTATAACATTTTGGAGCAAATAAAACATTACTTTTTCCCTTTTTGCTCCAAAAACTCCTTTTTGAAAATAAATAATAAACTTATTTTCAAAACAATTTTTTTTCATGAGCAAAGTCCCCCATGTGCCTAGCACCTTTGTATGCACAACTTAAAATTGTTTCCAATGAATGGTTACACACATAGTTGCCTTTTTGAATAAAGCGTTTTTAGACAATTTTAGCAATAACCATTTAATTATTTAATTATCCACCCAAGTTGCGAAAATCATATGAATAAACCAAATATGAAATTATAATTATACCATAATGCTCTCGAGGGTTAAGGATGATGACCTGAACCAACTTGGTGTCAATCTAAAAATAGCTCGCTTCTCCAAGAAGTGTGGAGATCTCCCAGAAGGGTGGAATCACAAACTGAAAGCATCACGTGGCTCAACAAGGTCTTGTGAACTCAATGCCATGAACCAAACTCTCATCCGAACAAACCCAAGCTCTTCAAGAACATTGGAGTTCTCCCTTGCACACCAATTAACCTACGGGAAAACTCAAAAAATATGCTAATTGTTCGCAAATTAATTATGCACAAAATGGTGACATTACACAATTGGGGTTGATTTAAAAATATTTGTTAATTTGTTTGAAATATGGATGTTTGCAAGGCTATGATTCTTTGTCCACGCAACACACCACAAACCCTAAATGGATCATTTTGGGGATGACATGATAGTTGGCAAAAATGCCATCAATACCCTTCTTCACAGACTCTTCTGGAGCTTTTTCTTCCTCACTCTCTTATGAATCAGCTTGTTGTTCTGATTTTCTTGATTCAGATTCTTCCTCTTGAAACACTTCTATATAGTGAATTTGACCTTTCCCAAGGCACTTATGCCGTAGAACCCAAGGTTCTTTGCATGAGAAGCACAACTTCTTTCTTTGCAACTCATTTCTAACTTCCTCATCCAGTTTTGGAGGCACATTCTTTGGTTGATTGTATGACTTCTAAAATGGTTTCTTGGATGGGAGACTCTTATGATGAAATTGGTGCTTAGGGCGAGTAGTTTCAAGATCTAGAAACTTCTTGATAGCTTCTTGAAGGGTGGGAGGATTGAATACTTTTATCAAACCCCTCAAAATTTTAGAGAGTCCTTCAATGGAAAACATAACTATCCTCTTTTCAGATATATTTGGGACTATAACATCAAGTCTCTGAAATATAGTGATTTAGTTATCAACATTGTTATACTGCTTAATTTGGGCCAGCTCACGAAAATACATTTCAGTATCCTTTTGGTCAAATCTCTCAATCAATTTCTTGTTGAACTCATCATAGGAATTGGTTGGAGCATGATTTTGTGTAGCCAACCCATGGTGTCACCATTCATAGGCAACTCCTTCAAGGTGAAGTGTTGCAAACTTTATAGCCTCAACCTCTAGAATTGGTTTGAGAGTCAGGAAATTATCCAACTTCTATGTCCAAGCACGTGTTGTGCTCTTCCCACTCCCATCAAAGGTAGAAAGTGTTAATTTCCCAAGGCTTGTTGGCACTCCTTAGGTTGGCTTTTAGGCTTATCTTGTTTGGTCCTCTTTTTATCCTTTTTTTGGTTCATGAATTGGTTCAAGGTCAACTCCCCTCAAACATGTTCTGGAAGTGTATGATATTCATCATAATCGACCAAAACCTCATCTACCAAGGGTGTCTCCTCTTCATACTCAAGAGCTTCTCCTTCCTCTCCTTGTATGAAAGTTGGCTAGAAGGGTCTTCCAATCCCACTTGTAGCAGTCCTTATTGTGTTATTAACATTTTTTTAGTTGTTGGTTGTAGTACGACCTTCTACTTGCACTCTAGAAGTGCCCATATTCTATGACATCTAACCAATTGCAACAATCAATTGTTTCTGCAATTAGGCAAATCGATTCATAATTTGCTATTGTCCATCTACAAGATCATTCAAAATATTCTCCAAACTTGGCATCTCGAACTTTCTATTAGTCCTATCATGATGAATTCCACTTCCTGAACCTTCCTTCCCTTTATCCATTACTTTTGTGACAACTTCTGATTCAACTATAGGGGGTTGTCTTGCAACTAAGGCTGCTGACCAGTGTCCTCTTTTGGGCATCTAGGAGTCTAAAATTGCTTTCTCTTTTGTTCTCTTTCAAAATATCTTCTTTCCCTGTCACTCCCGTGCATGGAGCAACTATTGCATGAAGATATTAGTGTCTAAAAGACTCACAGGTTGGCAAGATCTCCAGCTTTGATACCACTGTAATGACCACCCTAGTTTTTTTTATTTTTTTGCAAGTATAAAATGTCAATTCAATGTCCGCAGACTTTCTAATCACCAACATCCCGATGTGGGCAAGGTGAGAGCATACGATGCTTAGGACCACACACAAACTACTATGAAGAATGAATTGCTAAAATGCTCCACGATGACACATAGGGCGGCAAGTTGACCCTATCTTCACTTATGTAGTGGAGTGGCCAATGCAACACAAGAATGAATGCACTAGGCGATAAGTTGACCACAACTACACTTGTTCAGTGGAGTGTGTGATGCAACAAAATGAACACATGAGACGACAGAGCTAACCTTATCAACGCTTATTTAGTAAACGTGTGTAATGCAAGCCACTGGCAGAATGTCTAACTTGCTCAAACCAAAATGGTTGATATAGCAAGTTGTTTATGCCAAAAGGGCTGAAAGATGAATGCTATAATTACTGGTGGTAAACCATCTAGTTTACAATATGAAATTATGCATGATAATATGACCCATGGCGGTACTACCATCCAGGGTTTACATTTATAAAACAATTGCAACTATTGAAAGATATAACAAACATTAGAAAGCTACAATGTGATCATTATATTTTGATTTCAGATTGATAAACACTACTGTAACATTAAATCAGGATATTGAAGAGCTGGAATTCATTCAAAACCAAATCAAATCATACCCCATTGAAGCACTAATGACGTAGATGGTGAATGAACCCTATTTTCAACTCTAAACTCATCAAATAACTCTACAACTACTGCTACACAAGTCTGGTACAGAATTAGTAGTGAAATATATGACTGAAAATACATAGGAAACCCAACCAAACAGCTCCAAATTCAACACAAACTGATTTTCTCAACTCTAAACCTTTGCAAAATAATTCACCATGGTTGGGTGCCACCCAACAACAAGTAAAACCCAAGAAATGTGAGGTGTTTTTCCTCCAAAACCTTCACGCCTCCCCTAACAATGGAATGACCAAGTACCAAAAGGTACGACCAGTAATGAACCTCCAATTTGCTACTCAAAATTGCATTAAACCACACCAAAATGTCTTCAAACCTAGTGCCTGGGATATATAGGTTTCAAACCAGCAAACAAGCAATTTTTCTATAGTTTCCAGTGCCCAACACTAGTATGACCTCTTGGATATGCAACATAAACTCCATAAAGATATCAACAATAACAATCTGAAATATAGCTCAAAAAATGATCATCAAATCTCACACCAATCTCCAAAAAAACAAGTCAGAAAACATCAAACTTCATTGCAACTCCATTGTGATTCCTGCAGTGAAATCACCAAGTCTAGCTTGGGGGTTTTTGTCTTCGAAACTAGAAATTTCAAGAGGGTTTTCATCCTCAAGAATTTCAAGAACTCAGGTACTCTCCAAAAGCAAATGCAAAATTCATATAATGGCTAAACCTCGAAATGAGCTCCAACTCCCTTTTTATAACATTTTGGACCAAATAAAATATTACTTTTTCCCTTTTTGCTCTAAAAGCTCCTTTTTGAAAATAGATAATAAACTTATTTTTAAAAAATAATTATTTTTCATGAGCAAAGTCCCCCATGTGCCTAGCGCCCTTGTATGCACAACTTAAAATCCTTTCCAATGAATGGTTAAACACATAGTTGCCTTTTTGAATAAAGCCTTTTTAGACATCTTTAGCAATAACAATTTAATTATTTAATTATCCACCCAAGTTGTGGAAAGCATCTGAATAAACCAAATATGAAATTCTAATCATACCATAATGCTCCTGAGGGTTAAGGATGATGACCTGAACCAACTTGGTGTCAATCTAAAGATAGCTTGCTTCTCCAAGAAGTGTGGAGAGCTCCCAGAAGGGCGGAATTGCAAACTGAAAGCATCGCGGGGATCAACAAGGTCTCGTGAACTCAATGCCATGAACCAAACCCGAGCTCTCCAAGAACGTTGGAGTTCTCCCTTGCACAACGATTAGCCTATGGGAAAACTTAGAAAATAGGCTAATTGTTCACAAATTGATTATGTGCAAAATGGGGACATTACACAATTGGGGCTGATTTAAAAACATTTGTTAATGAATTTGTTTGAAATATGGATGTTTGCAAGGCAAGTTGTAATGAATTTGATACACTCTAATTTTAATTTTGAAGATGTGCTTAGTGACAATTTGGGTTGCATGGGTGCTAAGTGAAGTGTTCATATCATCAAGTTTTCCAGAGTGTATCTTGGGCATTGTTGAGTGCAACACCTTTCATTTTGAGGAATATTTGGGCATTATTGTTGATAATAGATTTATTTCACATGATGTTTTAGTTCATCTATTTTATTACAAAATATTTCATTGGGATTTGAGTAAAGATTTAGAAAAGGGTGAGCTACCCTACTTGAGTAACTTTGAGGATAAACATAATACAACTTTTTCAAGTTATTTGCCTGAGCTCCATGCCTTTCATTGGGATTTGACTGGAAAAACTTTGTTTAGACCAATTCAACAACCATATATGTTATATTGGAGATCTTTAGTACAAGGCGTTCAAATTTGACTCTAATATGTCCGATAAAGTTAGCATTCCAAATGATATTGATTCATTGGATTATGAGGTTCTTTTAATTTTCCTGTTCATCGGGATAAATTTGTTAGCCCATTACAAATTATATAGTATGGACTTGTATGATGAATGGAAGTATGATAGTATCCACATTTGTGGTTCCTACATGCTTTATGATGAGCTATTTTATCTAGAGGAAGGATGAAAAATTTGGTTGCATTCTTATTCCTTTAATAGTAGTAAGATTCAACACATATTTAGAGACATGAGTAGTGTTATTTTTAGCTTAGAAGTGTTTGCATGGTTAGAATAAAATGCAAAAGGTCATTAGAGAACACAATATTTGATAGGGGTAATAATTGACATTTATTTTTTCTTGTGGCTTTTGGCCATAGGAGATCTTTGTATGGTTGGATCTACATATTGAGTAGTTTTGGTGAGCAACATTGACTTCACATGCAAACTAGGATTTTCCTAGTTCTTGTATGTTATGTTTCAATTTTTTGTTAGTATTGGTGGCTTTATGTAACATTGTGTTGTTTTATCTCTCAACTAGTTGTCATTCTCCTATTTTTGACTTGGTCTATGCCCTCAAGTTTTTCTAGAATCTTTCCATGCTTGTAGGGGGCATATGTCCCTAACCAAAGCCATCAGTGACACCTGATATAAGATATCTTTATTATGGTCATGTGCAATGCTTTTGTTGACCGTCATATCTTATGTCCATGCAATTTATTCCTCGCCTTATCTAAATCTTCATGTTTGTTACCTTGGTTGAGTTCCTAGTTTGCATTCATGGTGGACTAGTTCATTAAGATCTCAATATGGTTGAAGATATTTCTCTTTGTATGTGCCTTCAATGTTATGTTTTATCATTTTTTATCACTTACCACCATTCCTTGAGTGATTTATTTCTTTTTCCTTAGTGACCGATTACTTATATTTGTAGATCGGTAGACTGGCTTAGCTAGTAAGGTGTTGGTCTACAAATCCACTACATGTTCCATATGATCAACACAAGGTACATCTAGCTTAAAATTTTCTAAAAGGGATGATATATTTGTCTTATTCGGCTAGTGGTAGAGCAAGTTTGTATCAAAATGTACAATTGGCATAGTTAGATGGGCTTCTTTTTTACTATGGGATCTATGGCTGTATGGTAGGGTTTCATTGGTTTTTGTACATCGACAAATTAAATCATGCTACACTTTGTTGATCTATTGATATGCTACAACAACTAATTTTGGGGACACTTTGATCTGGAATGTTGGTGATCATTGAGGCTTAAGTGGAGCTTGAAGGCATAAATTGGTAAGATCAAGTGGTTGCAATGTAACATGTCTTGATCTTATCAATCTTAGTGGATCAATAGATTAAGGACAAGCCTAGATAAGAGTCCTTGGGTTTGGGACAAGTCTTTCCTAAGCATAAAACCATGGTTTCCTAAATTTGACCCCTTCATTAAAATTTCAACAACCCTAATATGGGTGCAATTACCCAACCCACCATTGTTTTTTTGGGGGATCTTATTTTTCTTTAATCAATAGTTCCATTGGGAAATTTATTACTGGTTGTGTAAGTATGAAAAAGGTACATAGACTGACATGACAACTTGATGATGATCTAGAGTCTTAATCATGACCACATAGGTGTGGATATACATACCTCTTAGTAACTTCTCTCTTGGTGATGTGTCCCTCAACATTTTTCCTCTTTGTTCTTGCCTCACTAACCCTTTAACTAACTTGCCAAGGTCCTGCTTAACTTTTATCCACCTACTTGGTTCATTTTGGTTGGATCACCGTTATGACCTATATGATCTCTCAGGGAGATCAAGTACAACATAAGTAGGATCTCTTGAGGAGATCTTCCCTGCTAAAATGGGTCCGAAAGAGGTGGCCTTGTCGTCTTTTTTCATGCAAGTCTTCTAGTTTAGCCTAATTTAACTATATTTTTATCTTTTGATTGCGAGTCCCTCCATGCATAATTGGCTATTAACTCCCTCTAACTATTCTTAGATTCTCAATCACTCTATTGTTAGCTCCCAATCAATCTATTATTATCTTCCAATCAATCTTCTATGATATCCTCTCCAAGATTTTGTTCTCTTCCAATCAAAGTTAGATCACTCTTCAATCAATGCATGTTAATTCCTCAATCACCGCCACCTTTGATGTGGATTCTAAACCTATAAATATCCCACTCCTTTATTCATTTGAGGAGGCAAAATTCATTATTACATTCTTAGTTTACTCAAGCTTTTACAAAATTTCCCCCATAGCAATCTTATGCTCTATGCAGGACCTTGTGTGCCTTTTGCTTTGATTTTGTAATAGTATGCTTATGTTCAATCCATTTCCATTTGACTTTCATAACTTCTAAGCTTAACCCAATTCCATCACATCCTTGTTTTTGTCCCTGCCACCAAGAGGACACTGCTACTATAGAGGAAGATACGGTTTCCAAAAAGGACCTCTGAGGACTTATGTCAGGCACTACCACTTGATTCATATAGGTTTTTCATAATTTCATAGTAATTTAGAAAAACAAATCTTGCTCTTGAGGAAGTAAAACTTTTCTTTGTTTTTCTCTTGATAGGTAGTTTAAATTGCTTTCTTAGAATAGGTTTGCTTTTTTGTTTATTGAAAACAAAAGGGGTAAAAACTTTATTAGAAATCAGAAAAGAGCATTACAATAATAACTAAGGGACCCAGCCCCAGAAAACAAGGCGAAAACCCCATAGCATAAACAACATCAACTATCCTCATGTATCCTCCTATCCTCCTCCAAGAACCGGTCTAAATCCAGATGCAGCTCAGGGTTAACCTGATCCCAATCCTCAACTTTCTAACCACTATCATGCTCAGAGGCCCATTTGGCCAAGCAGTCGGCAACTCGATTCCACTCCCTTGGGATGTGAACAAAGGATGCCTCCTCCAACCGAGAACTAACCTGAAGAATCCGTTGAACCACTGAAGCCAACTGCCAATTAATATCAGATATCTTTCGCTCATTCAAGAGATTAATCAAAATCTGTGAATCAGCTTCACATATAACTTTTCTCCAGCCCAAAGCAAGGGCCCTCTCAATAGCATGCAGAATTGCTAGACCCTCCATGAAGTTAACAGTCTTCACCCTCTCATGTATAGAGAATAGAAAAATCACCGACCCAGCTAAGTCCCTACCAACTCCACCAATTCCAGCCGGCCCAGGATTGCCCCTAGAAGAACCGTCAGTATTGATCTTTAAAAAACCATTGGGAGGAAGTAACCACCTTCCAACCCGTTGAACCCTCTTTTTTCCATGCCTACAGTTCCTGGAACTGACAAAAGAAGAATGAATTTCTTGAAGACCCAGTCTGGCCACCAACTCATCATCACCTCTCTCCAAGGGGAAAACCAAATCACATTTAGTTGAAACTGACTCCTGCACCATTCCTAGCATACGCAGCCAAACTTGCCGACCCACCAACTTCTGATCACGAAAAATTCGGCGATTCCGCTCTAGCCAAATATGCCAAAGCAGAAAGGTAGGACCCACGAACCAAACTTCCTGCAAAAAGGAAGCCATAGAAGGAGGTCTTCCCATACTATCCCAGAATTCAACCAAAGAGCACGCATGAATACAAGGAAGCTTCCATACCTCCCACCACCAATGCCAAAGTTGCACAACAAAGGGGCACCGGAAGAACAAATGCGAAGAATCCTCTTCTGCTCCCCCACACAAAACACAAATTGAAGGTCCTTGAAATCCCCGTTTACGAATGTTATCCCAAGTCAAACACCTATTCCAAGCCAAAGTCCAAACAAAGCAATTGCATTTAGGCCACGAGAGTTTATTCCACACCCTTTTCCACCAGTGAACCTCTACCCCAAGTAGCTTCTGAGCCAATAACACCTGATAACCAGAAGCAACAGAGTAAACCCCCTTAGGATTATGGGTCCAAGCAAGAATATCCTCTTCCAGAAGAGAACTACAACTCCTACTATGAAGAAAGAATAGGTTTGCTTTTAAATTGCTTAGATTAACTTTTTTTATTTCTTAGAACAAATTTATTTTCATTGTACTTAGATTAAATCACAAATTTCAATTCATTAGAATACAAGTTAAAATCGATCCATGAAAATACACAGAAACATAGATTACATTGCATACAAAAAATCATTTAGTTGCATACATTTTCCCTTCATAGTAATTAATTCATTTCAAAAGTTAGAAAATGAATCCAAAAAGTTGTTTGCATTCATTTAGCATTAATTGCATTTATGAATTCATAGAAAATACCAAAAACATGAAAACCAAGTGATCAAGCAAACCCTTGATTCCATCACAAGGTCAACAATCAAAACACAATGTTTAACAAAAACTTTCCCCATTTTATTATAGCATTCAATGTGCCTAGGCATAAGGGAAGATTGGGTTAAATATGCAATTGACAAGATTCAGGAGATCATCCCTCATCCAATTCCCATAGATCAAACAACCCAAGAGAAAGAACTCATCTTGAGGCTCATTCAAAGACAAATAGAATAAAGAAGATAAGTTGAAGAGAATCAACAAAGATTCATACAAGTCATCTAAAGTGAAGAAAGGAGGTTAGATCACCTTCATATCATAAATGAACAAAATAGTCTTAGAGCTAGGCATAGAATAAGTGACCCTTTGAGTCATATTACAATCACAACTTCCACCAAACACATACATCCACACATCACACAATCAACCCAATCACAATATGTGATGTTCTACTTCCTCACAAATAGAACAACCCCCTGGTTTTGCCTCCACTTGACTAGCTCCTGCCACAAGAGCGAGAGTGATTGGGAGGTTGCCCACTGCAAGGACATGGTTCATGTGTCATGTTAGAGTCCGACTCACCCGCATTGTGTTAGAGTCACATTTTGAACAACACAGGCCAACTACTTCTAAACCCAAATCCTCTTTCACTCTCCAATCCTCCTTCACTTTTGCTTGAATGCTGGTAGAAATGGATCTCTCCAAACCCTTACTAGCAAAAAATGAAATTAAGGTAAAAAACAAGATATGGAAACAAATAATTGATTATGAATCCATAGTATTCATATTTAGATGTTTCTACAACTAGGGCACAAGGTAAATGAGTGTAAATTTTTTAATTCTTGGCTAACAAAGCATCTCCTTTGAAGCAAGCAACTTGGTGGAAGGGGGTAGATCTTAGTCACTAGCATATTTTGTCCACTATTAAAGATAATGCTAATGATGGTGCTTATTTGAAAGTAGAGAGGCTATATGTCCCTCTTCAAAGAGTTACGATCTTAGAGAAGGT
Organism: Cunninghamia lanceolata; assembly: GCA_027924645.1. Classification (NCBI taxonomy): domain Eukaryota; kingdom Viridiplantae; phylum Streptophyta; class Pinopsida; order Cupressales; family Cupressaceae; genus Cunninghamia; species Cunninghamia lanceolata. The sequence goes on along the minus strand of BSBN01001465.1, from coordinate 3,940,439 downwards.
TACTTCCTTCCCTCCAAACACTTCAAGTGAAAAAGAACATGTTGTACCCAACCAAAAATTTTGCTTTATTAAGGCATTTTGAAACAAGTCTAGAAATTTTTTCGTCAAAAAGTCAAAAAAAACAAAATTTCTAAAAATAGACGTCAAATTAGGTTTTCTAGGTTTCTTGAGATATGGATGTTGGCAAAACTTTCTAAAAATAGAATCTTCAACTAAGGGGTCGCGCTCGATTCTCATTGGTCGATTTTGCTTCACGATCGGCGCGGTTCAGACGAAATCTTCAAACGATCAAGTTTTCTTTATTGGGTCATTTCTACTTTTCCAGAAGGCGAAGCATGAGCTTGAAAATCATCAATAGAGAAAAGTTCATCTGCCAGAGCTCATCGACAAGTTTTCAACGTTTTCCAACAACGCAGAACCGACGAACAGTCGTTGACTTGATGATGCACGCAAAACAATGCAAGATGGATCCAAGGTGGAATGAAAGGTTGGAAAATCATAAATTTGACTAAGTCTGGTGAAACCAGGCACTCTAGGTGACCCGGGGCGCCCAACCTTTCCTGTGTTACTTTTTTTTCACATTTTTTGAGAAACATCGAAAATGCTTCAGTCGGCCTGTTTCCGGTTGGTCAAACTTGGTCAAAAGTCAGTCAAAGCCAAGATTTCATCACAGATATGTTCAGACTGCTCAGATCACCCTCTGTCCCGCCTCGATAGTCATTAGAACGACCGAAATCGAAGATCGAACAGGAGCTGTGGGCACGGAAAACAAGAAAAGGTACAAAAAGTGAATTTTTAAAAAAATTTCTAAGTGTTGGTAAAACAGGTGCCCCAGGTGACTTGGGGTGCCCAAACTCTCTAGAGTTAGTTTATTTTTGGAGTTTTTCTTGAAAAAACGTGAATCTCCTTCCATCAGCCCGGTCCAGTTCTGAGTTGGTTAGTTTGGCACATTTTTTGAGGCAAATAGAAGGTACAGTCAACTCAATTTTCATCAGGCCTGCCTATTTTCTAGATCATCATACTCAGTTTCATCCCCATTGACAGAAATCGACAGCCAAATAGGGGTCCTCCGCCACTGGAACACGCATGCAAATCGAGAAATTAAATAAGTTGCAAAAATTTGAAAAAATGGCTAAGTGTTGGGAAACCAGGCACCCCAGGTGACTTGGGGCGCTCAACTTGAGTAGTGTTAGAATATTTTCTATGTCCACAGTGTTTTCTGATAGTTGTGTGCCCAATCTTCACCTGTTGGTAGTTTTCAAGAGGTCAAACTTGGTCAAACGATGTCAGATCGTCAGTCGGAGGCATGAAATGGAATCTCAGTTGATAGGTCTCCAAAATGTCAGGATCAGTCAGCTTTTTCAGTCAACAATAACATTTTTCCGCCTTACTGAAGTCAGAAATAGGCCATATTTAAGTCAAAATGAGTGTTGAAGTGTTGAAAACGAAGGAAAATTAGCTAGCACTTCTTTCAACTTGCGTGTTCGATGACATCATCAAAAGAAGATATTTTTTGTCATCTTGTACATGAAGCCATAGGCAGCTACAAAATAGGGATTCTTCCTATTCAAAGACATCCACTTGGATTTGTGCTTTAAAAGTTACTTTCTTCATGGATAAGAGTGAAGTTTTATTCTCACACAAATAAAGTTGCTTTTTCGCCTTAAAGATCTATAAAGACAAGCATTTGGCTTCTTTATTTCATTATCTTTTGCAGGTTGCATCCAGAGGAAAGATTTTATTTTTCTTTCAACGAAGATTCGAAGACCCAAACCAAGTGCTTTTTCAGCATTCTTCATAGTTTCGGGTTGAGGAAGAAAAGAGGCTTGCTTTTTCAGGGTCCTCGTTTCAAGGGGATCATTTTTCAGAAATTTGACCAGAGCTTTTTCAGTTTTCGTCGAGATGGGTCCATCCAGATTATTATCCTTTTGAAGATTGGAGTTTTGCTTTTTTTCAGGAATTTGCTTTTTTCCTGCTTTTTTAGGAAAATCTCCGCTTTTTCAAAATCCGACAATTTAGGTTGCTTCAAAACAGAATTGCCTACAAAACCCATGTGACAACTTTTTTTTGCTCAAAATCTACTTTTTAGAAGAAATCAGCAAATCAACAGATGACATCACCAAAAAGAAAGAATGTTGATGAGAATGCATTTCAAAAGAAAGCAGTTTTAAAACATATGCTTTTTGTTTTAAAGCATTTGCTTTCATCCTAAGCTCATCCATTCTATATTTAGAAAGAAATCACTTTGTGATAGTTGGAATCTTCTTTGCTTTAAAGAAGATTGCTTTAAAGCATTTGTTTATTGTATCTTTGTCTTAGAATAGTAATAAAGCTTACAAGTTGGCAAGTTAGGGTTAATCGAGGAGATTTTAGGGTTCCCTACTCCTTTGATTTTAGTATAAATAAGGGCATTCTTGCCCATTGTATGTAATGGTAATTGTGATAGCAAATTTGTTGTGCCTACTCTAGCCTGCAAATCTTGATATTCCAGATGTCTATTCACTTTGTGTAATTTGTTCTCCGGTGTTTGATCGCTTGTTGTATGCCTACCTTTTGCTGCAGCATTGCTGTCCTGGAGTTGTGCCAACTTTGTGATATTGAATAGAAGTCTCATGTCTATTTTGCTCTGATATTCTATCTCGATTCATCAAGTTTTCATCGTCAGATGTGTAGCTTTTGTAGCTTTCATTTTCAGCTTTCATCATTAAAGTACTTTTAGTCTTGTGGTGTAAATCTGGAAGAAAATTACTTAAGTTTTTGTGTTAACAATCATTCTTTGTTCACTTTTAATTTCCTTTGCTCTGAATTTACTCAGGAGATTAAAAGCATCGTTAGTCTTTGCTTAGTTGTAGTAGAAGTTTTAAAAAAGGAAAAAACCTCTTCTGCAGCGTTTAGAGTTTTATAACCTTGTGCTCGCAACTGAGAATCAAAAAGAAGATAGGCGAAGTTTCATTTAATTTATCTTTTCAGCGAACATCAGCAAGAAAGGGAACTCCTCCTTCCAATAGGAGAGCAGTTTATCTATGCATAGCTATCTGTTTCCAACTCGCATTCCAGAGGTGCGAATTGAAACACCAACAGAACACAAAGATGCCTCTTCCATGGTGGGGGATCCTTCATAAAGAATTAGGCCCATAACTTAAGATCTACATGGGGAAGACATTAATCAATGGATAACAGTCAAGCAAAAAAAGAAATAAGTAGGAGATGAGAAATGTAAAATGACTTTTGTGCTCCCATGTTAAGATGGGAAAGTAGGACCCACAAGAAAAATAGTTTAGGGCACTCACCATCATAGACAACTCAAGTTATGTTGGTCTTATTATACACCCCTTTTTACAAGAAATGCATAATCATTTTATTTTTGTTTTCTATTTATTCAATGGGTGTGGCTCCCTTAGCCACTATTTACTGATAAAAAACTAAAATAAATAAATAAAACTACTAAAGTAAATTTCAAAAAGTTTGATGAGATTAAAGGATACTTCTATATTAGAAAAGAATATACAAACGTACTTTAAAATAACTCTTAAGTAACTAAAATAAATTAGTATTAATACCTCTCATTATGTAAAGTCAAAATAAATTTATATTATTATATAATATCATATTATAATATATAATAATGTTGTCTATTATAATTAATAATTGTGTACAAGTAAATGCAAATACATACAAATAAGTTAAGTTAAGCCTAACCTATTCTATTCACAATTACATGTAACCTCAAGATTAGACATAAGAGGGGGGTGGAAGGAAAGCTAGATTGAAAAGCATGTGCAAATCTTATCTCCATGTAGGAGTATAGGTGTAGGAGGGAATGCATCAACAGGTAGTTCCAGTCTTCGTACAAGAAGGAATGATGCATCAGTGTCCCATCATCATCTTCTATGGTTCGTTAGGAAAACCATCACCATCTTTTATTGCCACCATTTTCTATTGCCACCATCTTCTATGTCCACCATCTTCCACTATTATTTTAGGTAATGATAGACTCAACATTTGAGGGTAAGGGAGAAGCGGGCCACTTTACTAGCAGTAGAGGAGCTTTGGAGAATAATCTAGTGGGAGAGGAATAGGTTTACCTACTCGACTAGTAGGGGAGGAGTGACAAGTCACTCCTATGGAGGGTTTGGAGCAAAAGCCACTCAACAAGACAAGCCACGCAACTATATGGGGAAGAGCTTAGTCCCTACCTCTTCAGTAATTGGAGTTTCGTAATCAAACAAAAAAGATGAAAACACAAGTATAATTCTCACCCACAAGCTCCCTTGTTGTACCAAGTTATGGTGGTTGTGTCCAAGGATAGTTGTGATGAGAGGAGATTATGTTAGCGCTCAATTTAGCAGCATACCATTACATTCAATCTTGTTATTGAAAATGGCTTGTGAAGGGTGCTATTTATAGATTTTTGGATGAGTGGATGAATGGTTAGGATTAATTGACAAGATCAATGGTTGAAGATTGTTGAGAGGATTGTAGTGACGAGGAGCCTCCAAGTGTCACCTTTTGAGAGGTAGTCAAAGGAGGTTCCAAGATTCAAGGGAGATCAAGGGTGGAGAAGGTGGATGGTGGAGATCCAAAAAGTAGATTTTTTAATGGATATGCAAATCCTTGCCCATGCCTAGGTACCAGTCATGTACAAATAAAGGCCATACCTTTTACCCATGTACACTTTAGGAATTTTGTGCAAGATCTACCTTGATTAATCATATTTTGGAATGTGCAAATGATTATGGAAGGTTAATGATTTGATTTTGACAACTAATGAAAAGTGGATAAAATAGGGATATAAATAAATATGAGAATTTATTTAATTTTTGGAGATGGGAATGATGAACTTTGATAAATAGATGTTGAATTTATTTATCTAAGGTTAGACTATAGATGAAGGATTGATTAATTAAATAAATAGTCGTGATTTATTTAATTAATGTTTTGATGAATAATGCATTTATTAATTAAATAAATAATAATCATTTAATTAATATTGGAGGGGAAATTGGGAAAATTAATTAAATAAATGAGATTTATTTAATTAATTATAGAAGAATGATCGAGCGATGACCTAATGATGACTAGAATGGTTAGGTGCCTACAATAACATAAGAGGTGGATAAGCTATATAAAAAAAGGTGGATGACAATGATGGATGCTTCTATATAAGAAGAGAATATATACATATAATTTAAGTAACTAAAACAAATTAGTATTAATACCTTGACGGATTAAAAAAATAGTATTAATACCTCTCATTATGTATGTCAAAATAAATTCATATTATTATCTAATACTATGTTATATTATAACATAACAAGTGGATAAGCTATATGAAAAAAGGTGGATGAGATTAAGGGATGCTTCTATATTAGAAGAGAATATAAAAATGTACTTTAAAATAACTTTTAAGTAACTAAAATAAATTCACATAAAATAACTCTTAAGTAAATAAAATAAATTCATATAAAATAACTTTTAGGTAAATAAAATAAATTCATATTATTATATAATATAATATAATCTTATATTATATTATTATTTACTAGCAAACCTATTTTTATAAAAAGCTATGTAAAAGAGGCTATATCATTCTCAAGGTGTCTATGTTTGGTGTCTTTACATATATTTCTCTAAAGATAGGTATCCTAGTATAGATGATACACATTATTTAAATAAATAATAAGTTGGAAGAGAGAATATATTTAAATCTATATGTATGTATGTATTTACATAATATATGGATATATAATAGGTTATATGTAAATATAAATGTACTATATATAAGAATTCATACACTAATTACATATACAAAATATATAATCTTTGTAAATATATTTTATATAAAATAAAATACACACATATATATGTATGTACATATTTATAGTTGCCCTTCATTATTATATTTCATTTTTTTGATAGGTGAATTTGGCTAAATGGAGCAATACCCATTAAATAAAACCAAAAAATAATGTAATTGGCTACTCTAGTGGAGGGCCTTAATCAAAAACTCTGCAAGGTATACTATCTTTCTTTAATAGTTTGATTACAAAAAACCTCATAGGGCTTACAATAACACCTTTACATTTTTTTTTTGTTATGTATGATAATATTTCAACTATATCTATACCATATAATATGCATATTTATCTTTTTTGTCTATTTAACTTGGATTATAAATTTGCAACTCTAGTCAAAGTCCCCATTACTCAACCCCACATCCTCATTGTCAAAAGTAAAAGACCAATCCAACACCTACAACTGAGAAAAACCACAAGATGATTTCAGTAACTCTATTCTCCATTTAGCTTGGTGCCTATATTGAGAGTCATTATGATTGATTGCCATGATAATGAAAGGAATCCATGGCCCTAAGTATTAAAGATTAATCACTGGCCACATCCTTGCCCTTGGATGAAAACCAAGACCCAACAGGTCGCCTCATCAAGTATCTTCTACAATGTAATGTACCAACTGAAAATTATATGTAATATTAGATCTAAAAATATAACTTGAACAAATCCACCAAAATTACATCGAAATTAATGAAACTAGCTAGCTAGTCTTGCAATGAATTAACACCCAATATGTTGAATCTTCACTAAAAATGTTTTTGATTTATTTTTAGATGTAAATAACATATTATCAGGTCTGAGACACCGATCTACAACAACAGCAACATTACAACTTCAAAGAACAAAATCTGGGCAAAACCCACAAAAACTACTAGCACTGACAATCACCCAAAAACACTAAAAACACCCCAAACTAAAATAGTTTGATTTCAAGATGGAAATTACATGAAATATGATATGATACAATCAAAATAATAGCAGAAAACACCTACAACAGTCATCAGCAAACTACACAACCAAATCTTCACAAAAAGTTGAAATACACACAGTGTATGCAAACCCACAAAGCCAAATCAACACAACACTGCTCACAACACCCAAAGATGATCTCTGACACTAGGAAATGGAAATATACAACCACCACACATAAAAAAAATTAAAATAACAACAACAACGCATTCCAATACTTCTAGAATCGCTGCGACAACACAAAGAAGACCTCTACACAAACAATGGAAACTGTCAGAATCTATTGAATCCTTGAAGCTCTATGCAACCTCTTGATGAAGCTACTCCTTGTGAACAAAGGGTTTTCATCCTTTGGCCACTTGAGACTCATGTGTTTTCATCCATGAGCCTTCTACTCTAATGGGGTTTCGTCCATTAAAGCCACAATCTGCAAATCTGCAAGTTTGAGAGAAAAAGTCATATCAACAATACCTCCAAATGAAAAAAATATTATCTTTTGTATCAATCTTCCTTGGGAGAGATGGGCGCCCAAGTTTCCCATGTTTTCCTTGAATTCCTTGCTATTTTGTGACATGATAATTGTCATAAGTTGTCATACATTGTCATAAATTCCCCTGCTACTTGTGATTTCCCAATCTTTTCAAAATCATCATGTAAATGGACATCTCTCATGAAATATTGAATAATTTATTCTTCCTATGCTTTCCCAATTAACCCACGAAAGAATAAAATGGGTTGATATCGATCATTAATCAAATATTAAGAAAGAGAGACATGACATACAACCCACACCTCCATTTGGGCCTAATCAATGACTTAGCCACAACCCATATAACATCCTTTGATTCCCCAGCCTCAAGCAAACTAGTGATAAACATTGATGAAATATATGTGTTTACCCTGTAGTGATGGTCTGCAGCTAAGAAGGTCTCTCCTAGTACCATACGAATAACATTGAGCATTATATTCGCTTGAGTTTTGAAAAATTTTCTCAAAAATAAATTGGACATCTTTCCCAAGTAGGCAATTTACCTCTTTTTGGAAATAAAATGCACAATGGTATCTATTTTCTGAAACAGGGGGAGATTGCTCTGAAGAATTCCAACAGAATTTCCTATAAACCTCCATGTTAACTCGAGCATAGGTGTTTTCATAATTGCCCAAATAAATGCAATTCGATACTTTACTATCATGAAGTGAGTTGATCATTAAGCCACACACCAAATTATTATAATATTGCCTGTAATGAACGGTATATTAGGTGTTATCTTTTGAGCGAAGTAGTTAATAACACAATCCAAATTCTCATTGATTTCCATGTTTACTAGATGATCCACCTCCTTATTCACCTCTCTGTATACATGGAAAATGGCATATTGAGTTATTTCATTGGGGATGGGCTAGCATTGTTGAATGATATTTTTAATTTTTCAATTTGGTGATGATCTTCTCTGGAGTGTGTTTATTATTATTTGGGAGTCTCCTTCAATTTATAAATTTTTAGTAGCATAAATTTTGCACATCTTGAGTCCCAACACAATTATTTGTTCCTTCACCTCATTGTTAGTGCTCGTTGGGGGTTTTTTGTGGTAGATCCCACCATCTTTCCTAGATGATCTCTAATTATACAATCAACTCCAAAAATCCTAGGATTCCCTCTGGATGCCATGTCGATGTTGAGTTTTATCCATCCCTTCGAGGGAGGGACCCATCTAGCCTTCATCCATGGATTCAAAACCATAGAAACTCTAGATGCCCCATAAATGGGGGGAATTACCAAACCTTTCCATCTTTTTACCAGTTCATTGTCTCATGACGTGAAAGAGCTATCCTTAAGTCTTTTTTTTTAAATTGCACATATATTACTAATTTAATATAGACATATGCAATTTGAGTGGCTAAGAAAGCCACTCCCTTTTAACCAGTCTATCTATTGTTCATACACAACACAACTATAAAAATTTTCATCAAAATACATAACTACCAAACTGCCTAGTCCATATCACAAAATTTTACAAATTATATTGGATTATTCATTATATTGATCATATATCCTTCTTTTCTGTCCGGTTACTTTATTTTACCTTTTCTTTTTCATTGCTCTTCCTTGTCCTGATGTTCCTCTCCAATACCTATTTTTGTTCTTTCCTTTTCTGGCCGATTATCTTTCATCTCTATTTCCTTAATTCTTTCCCTAACTTTGTATCTTGTTGAATTTCAAAATCCTGCCAATCTCCATCTTTATATCTTGGATTATCTCTTATGTGTTCTATGTTATCATTGAACTTGTATGAGTCACATTTCTTGAGGGCTCCAATTGGTGGTGAATTCCTCAGTAGATTACTATCTATACACTATCCTTAAGTCTTTGATTTTTGGCTGCATTATTAATAGTTTCCTCAATTGTGTTCTCTAGTTTTTTGGGGAAACAAGTGACTTCCATTTCTCTATCTTAAAATATTCTTCTATTCCTCTCCCTCCACAAATCCCACACTAGTGATGATGGGCATATTGACCAAATTCTAGAGAAGGAAACCTTCTTATATAAAATGGACCAAGTGTTAAATAAATCCAAGATCTCTTGTGGGAGATGACTACTCCATTGCAACTTGTTCATGATCCACTTCCAACAAGTCTCTACAAATTTGTATTTGAGGAGAAGATGATCCACCAATTCTTCCTCCTCTTTACATAGGACACACCTTGATAGCCCTTTGAATCCTAGCTTTGGAATCCTATCTATTGTGAGTATGTGATTGTGTAGGGAAACCTAAGTAAAGGTCCCAACTTTGGGCGAATAGTGTTTATTCTATCATAGATTGATAGGCCAATTTTCACACTATAACTTCTAGATTTCGCCTCACACCACTTAAGTCTATCACTTCCTTTATAGATATATACTTTTTTTCCTTGAAGCTCCCTTTCTAAACATTCTCTTTGCTTAGTGGGTATGTTTAGGTCTAGGAGAGATTTCCAATTCCATACCTACCAACCATCATTCATCGATAGGGATAAGTAGTCTCTCACATGAATTCCTTAGGTGTGCTCTAGTATATCTCTAGCCTCATTAATGTTGGGCAACTCCATGAGAGTAGCATATCTATTCCATGAGTCCTCCAACAATAGTTCCCTCGAGCCATCATTTATTCCCCATGTGATGTGCTTGGAGATCAATTCTCTACATGATAATAGAAAGTTCCACATTGTAGATCCCCTTGGAAGATCGACCATTGTTAAGATTCTTGTTGGATTAGGTGAATCCAAGTATTTGTTTTATAGAATTCTATCCCACTTGGATTGTAGTTACATATAAAGAAGCCACACCAACTTAGCTCCCAGTGTAGTAGTGAGAATTGTCCACTTTCTCAACCCCACTTTCCTAACCATCTTAGGGATGCAAATTGTATCCCACTGCATACAAATTGTATCCCAGGCAATTAGTGGGAATTTTTTACCCTCAAAAGTTCCCTTCTAGAAAAAATTCCTCATCTTTTGATTGATGCCCTCACATGTCTTCTTTGACACTCTTAGATAAGACATTAAATATATGGGGATTGTTAAGATGATCGATTTCAACATGATAACTACATGCTGAGGAGAGCCATCTACCTTTCCATAAGGATGGTTTGGAGGTGCAACTAGATGAGTGAATCTTATAGGGGAGACTTACCAACACTGGAGAATAGAGGAATGCCAAGATATTTTCTTAGAAGCTAGCTAGTTTTGAATCCTAGAATGTTGGAAATTTCTTTTTTTCTTCCTTAGCTCCATGTTGAAGACAAATATTTTGGACTTTTTCTAGTTTACACATCGTCCCAAGGCCAAACAATAGCTATCTAGATTATTCTTGATGACCTTGGATTCTCTTTTGTGTGCAACTCCAAACAATATTGTATCATCTATAAATTATTGGTGGGTGATAGGGCAGACATTTGGAGCCACTTTGACCCATTCGCACCTCCCTTAGCCATGCTCCTATTGTATATATCTTCCTAAGGCCTCTGCCATAATTATGAATAGAAAAGGGGATAGTGGATCTCCTTGACATAGGCCATGTGAGGTCCAAATGAAGAAGCCATATGGACTTCCATTAATCAAGATAGAAAATCTTGGAGTGGAGATGCAATTCCTTATCCATTCAATCCATTCCTTGTAGAACCTAAATTTCTCCAACACATCTATCAAGAATTATCGATTCACTTGGTCATATGCTTTTTTAATATCTAATTTTAAGAGCATTCTTTCTATTTTACTTCTATTGATTATGTGGATAGCCTCATGAGCAATGATTTACCTTCTAAAATTGATCTCCTTGGGATGAATCCACTTTGCTCTTCTAAGATAATGTCTAGGAGGATTAGTTTTAGTCAGTTTTCCATAGCTTTCAAGATCATCTTATATATTGTATTACATAGAGAGATCAGACTAAAGTCATCTATGGTTTCAACTATATCTTTTTTTGGGATCAATGCTATGAATGTGTTGTTCATGTATTTTAAAATGGTATCTTTTTTCAAGATTATTCCACTACAACCACCAGCTTTGTACCTATGATTGGCCATGAAAGAAGCTGGCATGAAAATCATTGAGTCCTAGATCTTTGTCTAGGGCCATCTAAGATACCACTAATTTTAATTCATCCTCCATGCAAGGATTATTGAGAAAAGCATTTTGGTTTGGTTTTACTAAACATGGGATATTGTTCAATACTTCTCTTTCTTGCCCTTAAGCATCTTTGTGGTTGTTTAGTAACTCTTTGTAGAAATTAACAACCACTTTCCAGATGTCTTCCTCTTTTTCTAATATGGTGCCTTTTGAGTCCTTAATTTGGGAAATTAGAAAAATGATTCCTCTTGATTTTGATGGAGTTATGAAAAACTTGGTATTCCTATCACCGTCCTTGAGCCAACATTCTCTAGATTTTTGTCTCCATTATATTTCCTCATGAGCCAAAATTTCAGCATATTGGCCTTGTAGGTATTTTTATTTTGAGTAAGTGAGTTGGTCCATTCCATTCTTGATGATTGCCTCATTGAGAGATGTCATCTCAGCCTCTAGCCTCTTTTTCTACGAAGATGTTTTTGAAGTGTTCTAAAATTTTAACTATTCTTTGATTTGCCCTAGTTTCTTATAGAGTTGGAATCTTGTGCCCTTTAGCTTGGGCACCGTAGACCACCATTCATTGATTTTGGTGAGCAAATCTAGATCGTGGAACCATTTGTTTTCAAATTTGAAGGGGCATCTCAAGGAGGATTCCAAAGAAAGCCTTAACAGAAGGGGGAAGTGGTATGAACTAGAAATAAAGAGTATAAAGATTTTAAATAGGAAAGGGAGGGGGGACCAATTAGCTCAAAAGAATAAAATTAATCCTATCTTTTAGTAATATTAGTGAAGCCTAATCTCTTGTTTGTCCGAGTGAATCTTCCAATTTTTTGGTGCAATATCCTAAAGATGGTTTCCATATACAAATTTTTAGAAATCATTTTATGTTTGTGTCCTTTTTAAGACTCCCCCTTTTCTTAGATGCATCCAAGATGGTACTAAAATCCTCCCTATGATGATGTGTTCAGTCTCCATTGACTATATTATGGTTGTAATTTGTTCCCAAACTTCCTTTTTTGGGGGATTACCAGTGAGGCCATAAACATTAATCAAAATATAATTGAAATTAATAGGGAGGTGCTTGATTTTACATACCTTCCAAGATTAGATTGATTAGATTCAATTCATTGTCACTTCATTAGGATTCCATATAGTTCCCAATCCCCTAGAATCCCTCCTCATTGCCACAAATAGTCCCTTCCATTACCACCATCTAGACATGAGTGTTGTTGTCTCTTAGTGTTCCATCTTTGTCCCTTGTATTATGAATATGTCTGGTTTGGTCATATCCATTTGGAACTTAAACAAGTACCTTTTGTGAGGGGCACTGATATCCCCAACATTAATCCACATTATGAGCCTCATGGGTCATTGAAGAGGGTTATCCCCTTCCACAATCTCAATTTCATTTGACCTTTCACTCTCCTAGCAATATCCAACCTTTCTTTATTAGATTTTCTACCCCTCAGATTCTTCTCTCTACATTTAAGATTACTTATCTTCAATTCTAATTGGTTGACCTTTCTATTTTCCAAAATATCCAATTCGTCTTCCATGTATTTTCCCTTTGAATCACTCTTTATTCCACGATCCACCATTGGAGGGTTTAGGTTCTTCTTGGCATCCATATACTCCATGTCCTTATTGCATCTGAGAATTTCCAAAGTCATTTCAAAGGATCAACAAACCAAGTTGGTTTACACCATCTACCAACCTCAAGGACACAGTTTTTGATACCCCTAGAGAAGCATGGGAATTGTCCATTTGTTTCTTTGGTTGCCCTTGTTCCTTTCTTCCTCCCCCATTGTGTGTAGAGGTTTCTATCTATACCACTTCATCAATCACCTATGTGGGGGGGCCATGGCTTCTCATATTTTTCTGGAGGCAGGTTGTGCGATGTTGGGGTATCTGATTGCTCTATTCCATTTCTAGGATCTATATTCATGGTTTGTTCCTCAATAGCCTTTTGGCATTTCTTTGTCTTCTATATTTTGGTTCTCTCATTTCTGCAATCCTCTGTTGTATGTCTAGATGATTAGAATTTTTTACATTTTACTAGAGCTCTTCAATCTCAGTATTTTGCTTCCACACTCTATTTTCCATTTTTATTTCTATCTCAAGTGGAGGTGGATGTTCTAGATCCATAGTGATAGAAATAATTGCATACATACCTATTTCTCCACTCCTAATTAGGTCATCTACTTTGATGAAGGTACCCAATCCATCTCCTATATTTCTTAAAATGCCTTCATCCCAATATTATGTTGGTAGATATACAACCTAATCCACATAGGTGTGTTTGTGATCTTATATGTAATTGAGTTGAAGTTTGGTGTCCATTCCTTCACATAAATCCCCCCCCCATCCACTTGAAAGGGGTTGCGATCGAGGATTTGTGCCTTACTTTCAATGGATGTGTATTCAACCATGAATAAACCATTGGGAAGAGATCTAACTTCGATATCCTTGCCCCATTGGCTTCTACACCAATTTTGCACTTTTAACCTAGATGGCCAGAAGCTCACCCATTTGATAAGAAAGGCACATGTGCTTAGGTAATCTAGAGAGCCTTTCAAATCTACTAAATCTAAGGAGATGGAAATACTATTCACTAGAGATCTAGGGTTTAGAGGAATTTGGTTCGCATCCATAATAGGAGTCATTACTCTTAGTATCCATATTTCCTTCACCTTTCCTTCTTGACTCTTCCATTGCTTTATTTTTCATTTTCTCCGATGTCGCCCATGATTCCTTATACATCCTTTTCTTCGACCCTAAATTTTCCCTAGGTACATTGTCATGGTCATCGAAACTTTTTTAGTGATTGTTTCCTCTTCGCTACCCAACATTCACATTCTAGCCTAGCCTATGCTAGGTATTCCTTCTTTTGAGGCTGTTTCTTCGGTATGCTTCTCTAAAATGATCCACCACCCACTTAAGAAACTCATCCATGACTCCCCTTGCCTTTGTTCCAGCCTTTGTTTTCTATTTCTATGTCCAAAGATCATTGTACCTACTTATTCATGTTTTTCACTGGCTGCGAATGTTTAATTCTCATATTTTTTCTCCCCTTCCTTTAATGAAATTTAGTTGTGAGCCATTTTTTATTTAATAGAAAAGGTAGATTAAGCATTCAATAGTAATTATTTAATATACAATTTTCAATTTTTTTTTCATTTTTTAAAGATTAAAATGAGCACACACACACATAAATAAGTTTTAGGAATAGGGTAGAATGTAAATATGTTCCCAATGTTTAGTATTTTTTAAGAAAAAATAAATATTTTTATTTTTTTATAGTTAAGTTTTTACAATTGTTTGAGTTGTGTATATGTGTATACATAGATACATATAGGTTGTTTTGATTTGAATTACATATAAATAAGGAGGATTGTACACAAAACATTTATTGTTCATGGATTTCCTTTATTGGTGCTTGGCCTCTCGTATATTCTATTGTCTTATCTCCGTTCCTCAATCTAAAAAAAAATGAAGCCAACCATATGAGAAACGATTTTACGAATATCTTTTAGGATTAGGCCAACACTTTGAGTTTCTCTAGATCCAAGGGTGAGCATAGATCTCATCCAATGGATGAGATTTGATGCTCACTCTCTTGAAAGCTCTAATTGTCATAAATTAAAAATCTCTTTAAGTTAATTTAATTTAAATAAGAGTTAAAACATGGTGAGGGCCCATGCTACCTAGTAGTGATGACTTAAGTTTACTTTTTGAAAAGGAAATCATAAAGTGGATTAATAAATAACTAAATAGTCAATTTTATAGCTCACTTTTTATGTATAAAATTAATTCTTAGAGTTTCCCCTTCATTTCTATAGAACAACACTTGATTTAAAACTTATATTTAAATATATGATGATATTATGTATTACGTGAATGCAAATGATTAATTATTCTACCTATTGAATATTTATAATTTACGACCACAAGTGTATTAATGTTAAATATACTAATGGTAAGAGTATTAAATTTAGTCGATTTCATTATGCCTAGAT